>JASDDO010000276.1:0-250000 GCA_030015575.1 Agapanthus africanus | reverse complement strand
CAATAAGCATAATGGGTGTGCTGTCCTAATACTAGGAGCACTCGCGATGCGAGAGAAGGTGAAAATAAAAGACAACCGAATAAACTTTATTCCTATTTCTCCTGAACCAGGATCCATCCCCGAACTGGAACAAGTTCCTTTCGAGTTCGTATATAACCATACGATGGATTATCCAATAAACTTGGGATCTTCGTAGTGATGCGGAGTGTCCTGGAGAAATACAAAGATGATTTAGGATTGGCGAAGAAATACTTGGTTTGGTCGTGAATAGCAGTCGCAATTTACTTTGCCCTCTTACTAATCCCTTTCTTTCTCTTAACTTAATACCTTCTGTATACCATTTAGGCTAATTGGTTTTCTTCATCCCTACCGGTCGGCACCTGCCTATGGTTTGGAAGAAGACTATCCAATTTGCGTAATAGGTGTACTATCTCCTAAACCAAGGAGTACTCGCAACCTGAGAGAAGGTAAAAGGAAAAGACAACTGAATAGTCCTATCCGTTTTCTCCAGAACGAGAAACCATCCTCGAATAAATTCCTTCGAGTTCGTATATAACTATACGATGGTTTTGTCCAATGGAAGTGGACGTTTGTAGTAATACGGGGTGTCCTGGAGAAAAGGGTAAAAGTAGGAGTGGCAATGAGGTTTGCAACTCTGACAATCCAAAAACCAGTGTTAAGAAGGTTCGGTCAACTTGGTCACTGAGTCATAGTCTAGGGTCGGGTCAATGGTCGCTGCCAAAGAGAGAGAGAAAAGAAACACTCAGCGTGCACTCTAACCTAGATCAGAATGGTTATCACTTTATCTAATCTGGAAACCTCCCACTGTAACGTCAAATTCTTCCTCAAACCTGAAAGAAGAATTAGCCGGGATCACCCGAGGAGTAAACCAACTCATCAGTGGGAATCGGGGTCCAACCATCATCGCATGATAACGTGACGGAATCCGCTCACATTATCACACTCCAGACGGTATGCGCATATCTGGCAAGTTTCAGTTTCTTTAGAAACTCCCGATGTGATTTTTGCCCCATGCTCTTATGACCTTGACTTTGGCCAACAAATCATAAGTCACATGTCAAGTTCTACCCGTCGTTCTCCAGGTTGATTTGAACCCACCCGCACAAGCCCTTGACTTTGGCCAACAAGGCTATACGACTGTCCCAAACCAACGCATCTATCTATGCTGCATATGAATACCCAACAGCTACCAAACACTGTGCCTTGACTTTGGCCAACATACACGCTTGAATACTATTGACTATCCATATGAAACGACGGAGGGCTACGAATGGTTTCTGGCGAAAACCTTTAACGTAATGAACTTGATATCGTTGAAGGAACGGATAGCTTTGTAAAAATATAGTGACGAAAACCTTTGCTAAAGAGGTCACTCCCGGTGAAGGGATCTCGGCTCTTTCCCCGTGGAATGAGGTGCAGGATATTCCAATTGAATACCACGATGCAAAGCAAAAGTAATCGGCTATAGTGAAGTTATTGCCCTGACACAAACTTTTGTCCAAGGGGTCACTCCCGGTGAAGGGATCTCGGCCCTTGCCTCGTCGACTGAGGAGCAGGATATTCCAACTGAATACCACTGTGCAAAACAAAACAGAACGCCCTTGCAATAACAGCTTTTTGAAAAGTGTTCCAACAACATCAAAATAGGTTTGTTTATCTTGCATTGATCCGAATCAACGCAGTCCCATCAATTGATCACACCACAAAGAACGAAAATAATGATGTACGTATATGCCATCCGCATTCGCCACTGGGTCCCGTCATCACCCGTTAGGTTACTTAACTAACGACAGAGCGGGGACTGGACTAGCGCGGATGCAAAACATATACAACATCTACTAGTATATATATAATATATAATTTTCGCTCAAGGCGTGATAAAATGCAACATCACAGAAATGTAATCAGCATCACAGAACAACACAGATATCTGGGATCCCCGGGTTTCACAGAGCCGCTACTGAAACCCGACGTTCCCCTGGTCGTGTGGATAGCCTGTGCAATGAAATCCTAGACCTCTATGGGCGCGGCAAGTTACCCGCCAAAACCTGAAGCGAGATAGCCCCCTTCAGCAACGTGAATGGACCACCCAGCACTTCACGGAATCCGGTAACTTGGGCACCCCTCCTGGGTCAACCTGTACCCCCTACGAGTGCGGCGAATAGCCCGCCAATTCTAGAGTAAAGCCCCCTCCGTCTCAAAGCCATGAAATGCGGGCTCGTTGCCCTCTAGAACCCGGCTATCCGTGCACCCCTCCGCGGGGTAATCCTAGTACAGAAAGTAAAATATACATACAACAGGTACATCGACCTCGACCCGGTCGTGCCCCAAAAGAATAATACAAACAGGCAGTGACGGCAGTCCACATGTCGGACGCTCGTCCCGCAAAATCAAATGTACATATAAAACAAAGCTGTACTAACATTGCATCCAGGCTATCCCCCACGACCAATCCGCAACATCACAGCACAACACAGAACATCAACGTGAATGTCACGTTCGCAAATCCGTATAACTGGGCTATAGCAGATAGACTGGATTTACCGATCGAGTGACATTCACGGTCGCAGATATAATGTAAATACTGTGAACTAGCATGTTTAAAATATCCGATCGAACAAATGTACCGAAATGGGCCCCAAGCAGTACTATAGCACTTACAGAAAATCTGGGCCCAAAAATAATATCCCAAAACCCCCATTTTCAACTCAGAAGCTCTTTGCAAAAATTTGGTCAAATGAACAGTCAAAAGCGCGGCGGAACCGCGGCCCAATCATGGGTTTGGCCACGGTTCCGCGGTGGTATGGTGAGATCACGTGACCAATTTTTCACAGAGTGCTTAGAATTCCCTGCACAGTATTCTGCAACAACCTGAAAAATTTTTAGACTCCAAAAAAATTTCGACAGAAACTGGACAACTTGTAATCGGGTTTTCGAGATTTTTGTTCGATTGAGTTCTAAACATACTAGAGCAAGCTAGACTAGGTTAACGGCGTGGCTCTGATACCATTGTAAGTGCACGGCGGCGCCCCGGCCGTCGATCCGACGCCGGAAACGCGGAAACGAAAAATACTTTGCGAACTAGCAAACCGGCACCACCGCGCACAAAAATCCCGGATCGGGCCATTAACCTAACTACTAGCAAACTAAAAGATGGGTAGAGAATTATACCAAGCGATCCGTGTCCTTCGGTCTTCGTCTCCACTCCGATCTCCGGCGGAATCTTCGTCCGTCACCTCCTCGTCGGAAAGGGCACCTCGTAGCCGAGTTCTTTTACGGGCTCCCACCTCTGGACCGAGGCAACTCGGGCGCGAAGTTGGCTAGCCGACGCGTCCAAGATTTGCTGTAGATATAGTGTAGTAGGTTGTCTCTTTAGGGTTTATGTTGCCATGGATGTGGAGGTGGAGAAAGAGAATGAACAATGGAGAGAGGTTTGGAATTTTTTACAAGCCAAGAATGAAATGAGATGATCAATTCCTACACCTAATGAAACCACTCTCATCCTCCCCTTCTCAAAAGTGGCCGGCCAAGCAAGAATGAAGAATGGATAAATTGCAAGTGGAGAAAATGAGTGATAAAGAGAAAAAGAAATGTCACACCCATTTCCAAAATCAATCCTTTCACCAACCATCAAAAAGAAAGCAATGGATGAGATAGAAAAAGAATCTCATGATTATGAAGGCACAAATGCAAGAAACCCCTCCACAAATAAGTTATTTGCAAACTACAAATAGCCCCCTCCATCAGAAACTCCGGCCGTGAAGGAACAAAGGAAAACCGGCCGGAACGGAATGCAAACGGGCAACTTCAGAAAACTGATCCCGTAATAAATTACAGGAAAACCCCGCTACTGCAAATACATGCCCGCATTTGTATTCCCACTGAACACAAATGCAAAGAGACAAAATCTACACTGTCAAATACTAGGATCCGGCTTAAACCAAAGCCGGCTAGTAAAAACCGTCCGATCACGATCCGTGCAATACGGCACGTATCTGATCGAACCCTGCCATATCTCCATACGGCCTCTACAGCGTTTTGCCCGAAACTTGAGTAACTGTGTGTGTGGTGGACTCTAAAGACTCGTCAATACTATTGCTGTGGATTTAACCACTAGCACGTCAGAGGTATCAGCCATACGTGACGGGCCACCAGCTATTGACCAAAAGGGACGTCGATGAGCGAACTCATCCTGACACCCTACTGAGCCTGTCAGTGACAATATCCGTACAGTCCGGTCCGTTCGTCTATGAGCATCACATGGCGGGCCTAGGGGGTTGGTAAAAGTCAGACCCCCAATAGCGGTACAAGTCGTGTCGGAGTGTAGCCCAGAACACCCTGAGATACTACTGGAATACCTACCAGTAAATCTCCTGCCTTGGCCAAGGACTTTTCATGTACTGGCTCTCTTAGACACAGCGCGACCTCACCCCCAATACCGGGAGAGACGAACCCCTGCAGATCCGCTCACTGCCTCCATGTGGCTCGGGACTGTACCCAACTAAAACCTGTTTGCACGTCTCCTTTGAGTGTGGTAGGGTAGTAATCAAAGCATTGTGGGGACTCACACGAGACAAATGACGATCTCAGGTTGATGAACTAACCTGTACACATGTCACCAGGGAACTGCTACCTGGCGTCAGGTATAATACCAACTAGCAGGTTCCCGACGAGTCCTGTCCGGTGTACTCATAACCCAATGAGCACCTGTATACATCTTAGGTGAACCAACTTACACCAGTGGCTTATGAGACCGGCCACCGCCCCTCGTCGGGGTCTCGACTGTATACACTAGTCTACTCTGGAGAATCGATGCCCTGTCTCGAAACTCCCACGACTAGGGACCTTTTAAGGATGTGCTTATAGACTCCAGCTCTCACGTATATGATCGCCCTCATACTGCTGGTAGTCAAGCAAGAATCCTAGGGGCTCTATCAACGTGTAATAGCGACTCGTAAGGTCACCTAAAGCAGTACACGATGATAAAGATAAACCAGATAGCATACTATCATCTTAAGTAAGACTGTCCTACTGGGAAAGGTCCTCCCTCAATTATTGCAATCACGTGCCTGTGATCCAATAATTGACTCTGAGGGCACTATCTCCAACGCTTACAAGAATGTCCTACACAGCTATCCAGTGATTCTCCCAAGATTCGACCGATTCTTGATCACTACACCTAGTGAGTGATTGTCATGACCCGAAAAGTACGGAACATGATCGGCACTTAAATCACGAAACGACTCGAGGCGTACGTAATCTAAGTAAGCCAAAATCCAGAAATCAAAACCATTTAAAGCAGTAGAGTGAAGGAAAAACCAATTTAAAGCAAGTAGTTTAACAACATAAGCCGGAGTATGCATTTTTTAAAATCTCAAGTCTTTTCTGAAAATTTCGGCAGAGTTTCCTTTGTAAATACTGACCCCAAACGGGTACAAACCTGATAAAGCATATATAATGAATAAGGCATCCCCAAGCGGGAGCTAGAACTTCGCCAAAAGGGCGGACAAAACCACGCAAGCAATATAATATACAACGCCGAAGGGCGAGGATCAAAACTCAATAGAAAGCCCATATCCACCAGAAAACCATAATAATACAAGCGCGACTCTAAGGTCGAAAGAATAAACACTAGTCTTCTAGTTCTATCAAATGTACAAGTCTGGTTGATGGAGTTTTACTAGATACAACTGAAATAACAAATATACAATGGTGGTCACGATGCAAGTGAACCCACCTACCAAAGCAATCACCCAGAAAGAACAGTGTGCCAGGAAAGCCGCAACGAAACCTGTACGGCAAAACCTGCAAGGAACTGTAGCACAACGGGGGTGAGTTGCCAACTCGTGAGTAGAAAACATCACAGAGCAGAAATCGGATGTATGACGCATCCTAGGTCATATTAAGTAATATCCTGATCCATCTACATATAAGTGCAATACTATGTGCTCGTGTCAGTGCCTCAGATAGCAACATATCAGATATATGATGTATGAATGCATTACAAATGGAAATAGAATACATCATGAATGAGACAACTGTTTTCTTTATTTAATGAGATTCCTGTATGTATATAAATCGAATATCATCAATGAAATCAACAGAGAAATCAGTGTCAAGTATCGACACAAAACATGAATCTCAATATCTCAATATCTCAGGCTCCGGCTATCCGGACTGGCCTGTATCATCAAATCTCAATATCTCAGTGTCTCAAATCTCAATATCTCAATATCTCAGGCTCCAGCTATCCGGACCGGCCTGTATCATCAAATCTCACGACCACGAACAGTATCCTCCGGATATCCGCCTCGCCAAACAATTACCGGTAGGCAGTCTGCCCCTGTCGGGCTCATCATCCTCCATGAAATCGCTCTCGCCCCGGGGTACCATACCGGGTCCACCATGTACCCGAGACGGTTCATACTACTCCTCAAAACGAGTATCGAAATACAACAGCTATCATGAAAACTCATGGTGGACGACTCATACATCACGAGAAAACCGCAACTTGCATTTTAAAATGAGAGAGAGAGAGAGAGAGAGAGAGAGAGAGAAGTGTATATATATATTCTTGCGGTTTTCCCCTAAATCCCGAAATCTCATGAAAATCCGAAGTCTAAAAATACAGAGTAAGCAAACAGTGAATATCGGTGTAAAACTCCATAATACTGCATGACCAATGAATATATGAATGTCTCTGATATCATGCAATGAGTGCAATAGTTAAACTAGCATATAACAGTGATAACATATTGCAACTATCAGCTAGCAAGCTTGTTAGTGTTTATGCCCTAGAGGCTATTACTGTATCATACTAGTTTGTATATTACTTAATGGAAGTTTGGGATATTCACAGTTGTATTGACAGTCTTGCGAAAAATGGTAGTATGCTTCTTGGTTTGTGTCTACATTAATATGTGCATATGTTTCTTTTAACGTATCGCTTATACATATTAGTAGAGCCCTTAGGATCTTTGCTTGATTACCAGCGTTGTGATGGCAGTCACACTAGTGGGGTCTGGGTAGTCTATAAGCAACATCCTATACAGGTCCCTGGTCATAGGATTATCGAGACAGGGCATCGATACTCCGGAGTAGACTGGTGTATACGCTTCTCATCCCAGCATAAGGAGATGGTCTGTCCCACAGCCATCAGTACGTCGTACTGGAGATAGTATGCAGGTGCTCGTTAGGTTATGGGTACACCGGACAGGACTCGCCGGGAACTGCAGGTTGGTTTTATACCCTTCGTCAGATAGCAGTTCCCAGGTGACATGAGTACAGCTTAGTCCGTCGACTTGACACTGCTATTTCGCCTCGGGTGTGTTCCCACTGTACTTAGATTACTACCCTACCACAGCTCAAAGGAGTCGTGCAAACAGGTAGTAGTTGGGTGCAGTCCCGAAGCACTTGGAGGCAGTGGCGGTTAGACAAGATTCATCTCTCCTGGTATTGGGGGTTGATATCGCGCTGTGTATGGAGAGCCATTACGCAAAGTCCCTGGCCAGGGCAAGCGAGATTTACTGGTAGGTTCCAGTAGTTTCTCAAGGTGTAATGGGCTTCACTCCGACATGACTTATACCGTTATTAGGGGTTTGAAGTTTACCGCCCCCTAGGCCCGATATGCGATAGTCCTAGACGAACAGACCGGGCTGTACGGAGATTGTCACATCAGACTCGGTTGGAGTTCGGATGGGTTTCCTCATCGTCCTTCTTATCGACATCTACCTGGGGACCGTTACGTACAGCTAGTACCGCTTGCGGCCTGTGGTTAAACCCACTGCCAGCGTAGTGTCGAGTCTTTAGAGTCCCACACAGAGAGCTTCCCTGCACCGGGCAAAAGGTGTAGAGGCCGTATGGTTTTACGGCAGGGCCGCGATCACTTACGTACACTTGTGCACGTATTATGATCGGGCAGATAATACTAGCGGGCTTTGGTTTAAGCCAGATTCTAGTATTATATAGATGGATTTATTCAGTCAAAGATTATCCGTGTTTTTCGGAAATACGGATGGGAGGGGCAGTCTCGTAATTTGTCGGGAAGCTTCTAGAAGACGATGACTCATTTGTATTTATTTCTTTTGGATTAAACACAAATGAGGTGGAGAGATGAGTTTTAAGTTTTCATTAAATGTTTAATGACTCATGAGGTGATTTACCCTTAGGGTTAAATGAAGCTCACAAGATATTTATAGATATTTTTCAAGAGATATTTGTATGCTTCATTATATTCTTTCATGAGTTATTATTCATTATCATTATCACAAAAGCTTTCTCTCTCCTCAAGTCTTCATCTTCTTCCTCAAAACCCTAAAAGCTCTCTTGAGTTGAGAATCCTAGGGTTTAGGTGACTAAGTAATCCATCTAATTACTCTACACCCTCTAGTACTTCTAGATTAGCGATCTAGAAACCATAGTTATCTCAGATTCGAGATAGGAGATCGGACTATAGACTCTCGGGTGGATCGTCTTTGACTCGAGGAGGCCGTTGAGGTGCCCATGTTCCATAGAGCCTACGAGGTGTGGAGGATAGCGATGAAGACCCGAAGGACAAGTAACGTGAGGTATAACTTTGAATCCGAGTAATTAAACCTCTCGTAATTTGCTAGTAATGGTTTAGACACGATCCGTGTGCTCAAGTCCGTGTTACGAAGCTTTGATAATTGTTTTTCATATATTCCGCCTCCCCGCGAGATCGTGGGGTGCGTGACATAGACTTACAGTGGTATCAGAGCCTACTAAGCCTTTACTAGCTTGTTAGCAACTAATTAGAACTTCGATCGTCGAAAAACACGAAAACTTAACCCCGAACCCCTCAAGTTTCTGTCAATTTTAAACTTGTCGAAAAAATTATTTCAGAGGTATGAAAATTCAGAGCAGGGAATTCTAAGAATACTGGAGAAATACGAGGTGCTAACTCGATTAGACTGCCGCGGAAGTGCGGCGGATTGGTGCCATCCGCCGCGGATCCGCGGCCGAGTCAACTCAGAGTTGACTCGTATTTACACAGTAACTCTTATTTTTGGGTGTTTTGTTTTTCTGTATATTTTGTTTCTTCCCAGGTTATTTCAGTGCTGGCTTGCATTTGGGGTAGACACGGAAAAAGGTTGTCGATCGAAATTCTAAGTTATTTGCTAATCAAGTTTTATCTGTGATGTTTAATGTGTTCGTAAACCTCCCCTAATTGCTAGTATGTAGGTTAGCAAGGGGTTGCACATTTCTGTAATGGTTTTTACTGGTTTGTGTATATGAACTTCATTGGATCGTTGTGATGATTAGCCGGGGTTTGAGATGAGTTTTTATATTCTTTCAATCGATGTAAATTGTAATATGATGTAATATTCTTTTGCGGGGCACATCCGGGCTGAGGTTGTATCCACCGTTGTATTATTTCATTTACTGTTTTATGCTCCTAGGATAGACCTAAGGTGGGGTGCACAAACTACCAGGTACTTTGAAGGGTTTAGTGGCCTACTCACGTTGTTGAGGGAGACCGCTTCACTTCGGGTACTTGGCGGGTAGTTTTCCGTACCCGTAGGGGTCTAGGGTGGGGTAATGGCTATTCATCACAACTGTGTAATCCGTCTTCGTTGCAGGCTCAAAGGAAACGCGGATTGCTTATATATCCAATAATGTTCATCTGTGATCTGGAATGCCTATTATTGTGTCTGACGAATGTACAATATCTATACATGATATCTAGTAGGCGTTGGTTATGTTTTGTATCCGCGCTAGCCCAGCCCCCGCTCTATCGTTAGTTAAGTAACCTAACGGGTGAATGACTGGACCCAGTGGCGAATGCGGATGGCATAAGCGGACGTTGTATTTTCGTTGTTTTCTGCAATGATATGATAATTGATGGGACGCATTATATTAATGCAAAGAAAATAAACCAAAGTTTGAATCATCGAAACAAATTTAAAAGAAACCACTCGGTTATTTTAAAAGAGCAGAATTTTTAATTGTGGAGCTTTAACCACTCCTTTTTAAAAGCTATTAGGTTCCTTCGATTATATCAAGTTCACTACGTTCACGGTTTCGCCAAAACCAGTCGTAGCCCTCCGTCATTTCATATTGATGTTCAGTATTATTCAAGCTATGTTTGGTGGCCTTCGTCAAGGCATAGTGTTTGGTAGCTGCCGGGGTATTCATTTGTTGCATAGATAGATGAGTTGGTTTAGGACAGTCGTACTGCCATTTGGCCAACGTCAGGAGTATGTACGTGTGGGTTCAAATTAACAAGATAATGACGGGTAGAACTTGACATGTGACTTATGATTTGTTGGCCTTCGTCAAGGTCATAAGAGCATGGGGCAAAAATCCACATCGGGAGTTTCTAAAGAAACTGAAACTTGCTATAGTTGTATACCATTTGGAGTGTGATAATTTTGGTAGGATTCCTTTAGCTTTATCACACGATGATATTTGGATTCAGATCCTACTGTGAGTATCCGCTACTCATCAGGAGATTCGTCACTTAACGATCAATGCTATAAACCAAGTAGGTGTCTAGAACAGTGTCAGCGGGGCTACGCCTCCAGAGAAAAGAGGTTATTTAATTAAGGAACTTCGTGAAAGCGTCGTAAAACCTCCCTCGAAATACCGACACTAGCCTGGCTGAACGGTTAAGCAAGTATTGTACGCGATCAGTCCTGACTAATTCTTCTATTATGGTTTGAGGAAGGATTCGAGAAACCGTGGGAGCCATCCAGTTTAGATAAACTAAAAACCAATCTAAACTTGCAAGAGCATCATGCTAAAGTGTTCCCTCTCTCTCTCTTTGCAGCGACCATGTGACCATGACTAGGTTACATCTAGATAAGAAAATGACTGAATCTGACTTTTATGACTGGCAAAGGTCTGTCCAGATGTCCATTGCCTATGACAAGCTAAACCACCCTATTACTACTCAAGCCCCCACCGTCCCAGGTCCAGTTTCCACCGTCGTGGATATGGATATCCGTCAGAAAAGGTAAAAGGATAGTGCGAATGCCAAGTGCCTCGTGTTAGCTTCAGTTGATGGTGTATACCAGAAGCAGCTCGAGAAGATAGACTTAGTTTCCATCTTTCTCCATAACAAAGATTTATATAGAGAGCAATCTCGTATCGCAAGATATGAGACCTCGAACGAATTATTTCAAGCGAGGTTGGCTGTCGGGTCATCTGTAGGGGACGCCGTCCTTACGATGACTAGCTATGTTGATAAGCTCACGGACCTGGAGACTACGTTGGGAAACAGGTCATATGCTGACTTATTTCCACAGTCCCTACCCTCTACTTACATCCTGAAAGAAACCAGGGAGACACCCGCTCTGCTTAATGGGGGACCTTCTTCTTCTACATCCAGGGTGAAAGCAAAGGGTGAAAAGAAGAAGACCTCCACAAAGCCGATATACAGTGTCAGTAAAGTAGAAGGAAAGGGAAGAGTAAAAGTTTCGGAACTTGGTGTAGGTAAGGAGGGATGTTCCTATTGTTATGGGAACGGGCATTGGCAGAAAGATTGCAGGGCTTTGGAAGCCAGTATCCAAGATTCGAAGCATGTTGTGGCTTCGGCCTCGAGTGTATATGTAATTGAGAACTGTTTGTCAATTAACTCTACTTCCTGGGTACTAGATACCGGAGCAGGATCTCATATTTGTAATTCATTACATGCTTTGAGAAACCGTAGAGTTATCAGGGTAGGTGATTTGCCTCTCAGAGTTTCAAACGGAATGAGCGTGGACGCTGAATCCATGGGAGAATATCGCCTAAGTTTGACAAGTGGGCAGATATTGATTCTACGTAACTGTTTGTGTGTATCTAGTTTGACTTGTAATATCATATCAGTGTCCTCACTTTCGAGAGAGGGATATGATTTTACATTCGTAAGCGATGTAGTTCACATCCACCTAAATCAAGTTCTGATTGGGTCCGGTACATTAGATGACGGTATATACGTATTGAATCTAGCTCAGGTTTTCAATGTCCATAACACACTTAAAAGAAAGTCTCCGGAAATAAATCAGGCTTTCTTATGGCATTGTAGACTAGGTCACATCAATGAAACACGGTTGACTAAGTTACATAGAGAAGGATATTTGAATCCGTTCGAATATCAATCTTATGCTACTTGTGAATCTTGTCTCATAGGAAAGATGACAAAGACTCCGTTTACTAGACACGGAGTAAGAGCGAGCGAGCTCTTGGGACTTATACACAGCGATGTGTGTGGTCCAATGTCTACACATGCGCGAGGTGGTTATTCCTACTTCATTACGTTTACGGATGATTTCTCTAGGTATGGACACATCTTCTTGATGAAGCATAAATCCGAGGCTATTGAGAAATTCCGCGAATACAAGAATGAAGTGGAAAACCAAACAGGCAAAAGTATCAAGACACTGAGATCTGATCGAGGTGGTGAATACTTAAGTGCCGAGTTCTTAGGTTACTTAAAAGAGAATGGAATTTTCTCTCAGCTTACTCCTCTATACACACCAAAACACAATGGTGTATCGGAAAGGAGGAATCAAACCCTATTGGATTTGGTTCGTTCCATGATGAGTAAAGTTGAGTTACCGCGATCTTTCTGGGGTTATGCACTAGGATCAACTGCATATCTTTTGAACAAGGTTCTAACCAAGACTGTGCCTACTACACCATATCAGATGTGGAGTGGGAAGAAACCCTATCTTCAGTACCTGAAGATATGGGGATGTCCAGCTTTTGTAAAAAAGTAGCATCCGGACAAGCTCGAGGCACGCTCAGTACAGTGAAAGTTTGTGGGATATCCAAAGAACTCCAAGGGGTATTATTTCTATTACGCAGAGGAACAAAAGGTTTTTGTTTCTCGTCATGCCCACTTCTTGGAAACTGAATTTTTAGAAAATCAGAAGAGTGGGAGCGCAATAGAACTGGAAGAAATTCTAGAACCACAAGCTGTTACTGAAAGTATGATAGAACTAGAAGTTTCAGAAGAAAGGGACATACCAGCGTCTATCCGCAGAAGTAGTAGGCAGTCTCATCCGCCCGAAAGATACTACGGTTTTCTCATAGACGGGGATTGAGAAAATTGCATCATTGATAATGATGACCCTACTAACTTCCAGCAAGCCATTCAGAGCGGCGACTCGGTAAAATGGATGGATGCAATGCGGACCGAAATGGAGTCCATGTACACTAACAAAGTATGGACTTTGGACATTGCTCCAGATGGGGTAAACCCCGTAGGATGCAAGTGGATCTTCAGAAAGAAGATTGGTGTAGATGGACAGGTTGAAACCTATAAGGCTAGACTTGTTCTAAAGGGTTTTCGTCAAAGACCTGGTTTGGACTATGACGAAACCTTTTCTCTAGTGGCTATGCTCAAATCCATTCGGGTCCTTCTTGCCATTGCTGCCTTCCATGATTATGAGTTCTGGCAGATGGACGTAAAGACATCTTTTCTAAATGGTAATTTGGAAGAATGCGTCTATATGGATCAGCCAGAGGGATTCATTCAGAGTGGGAGCAGAGGTAAAGTGTGCAAGTTGCTTAAGTCCATTTATAGACTAAAGCAGTCACCGCGGAGTTGGAACATCTGTTTTGATGATACTGTCAAATAATTCGACTTTATCAAGAATCCAGATGAACCATGCATATACAGTAAGATTGTAGGGAGAGCTGTAATATTCCTCGTCTTGTACGTGGATGACATTCTCCTAATAGGAAATGATATTCCTATGCTACAGTCAGTCAAAGGATTCTTGTCACAGAAGTTCTCCATGAAGGACCTGGGTGATGCCACCTACATTCTGGGGATCCAGATCTATCGTGATAGATCAAAGAGGATGTTGGGACTTTCGCAGTCCAGGTACATAGACACCATATTGAAAAGATTCAGTATGGAAGATTCTACGCGCGGTAACCTACCTGCTTGTCACGGAATCAACCTCTCCAAAGAGATGTCTCCCAAGACTGATTTGGAAAGGGATCGCATGTCGATTATACCCTACGCTTCTGTGGTAGGCTCTATAATGTATGCGATGTTTTGTACCAGACCAGATGTAGCATACGCATTGAGTGTTATAAGCCGGTATCAGGCAAACCCAGGGGAGAAGCACTGGATAGCAGTAAAGAACATTCTCAAGTACCTGAGGAGGGCTAAGGAGATGTTCTTGGTGTATGGCGGAAAAGACTTCCAGATCGAGGCCTTTGCTGACTCCAGCTTCCAGAGTGACAAGGATGACTCCAAGTCCATGTCGGGTTATGTCTTTACTCTCAATGGAGGGGTGGTCTGTTGGAAGAGTTCCAAGCCGAACAGCGTTGCTGACTCAACGATGGAAGTGGAGTACATAGCAGCTTGCGATGCCGCAAAAGAAGCTGTCTGGATAAAGAAGTTCCTAACAGAACTTCAGGTGGTTCCTACCAGTGTTGATTCAATAATTATGTATTGCGACAACAACGTCGCTATAGCTTTAGCGAAGGAACCCAGGTCCCATCAGAAGTCCAGACACATCTTAAGGCGGTATCACCTAATCAGGGAGATCGAGGTAAAGAGAGTAGATACGGAGAATAACACTGCTGATCCATTCACAAAGGCCATTCTTCAAATACAGTTCGAGAGGCTATTCGAGATGATAGGTCTGCGATATGACAGTACATGGCCTTAGTGCAAGTGCGATATTGTTAGTGTTTATGCCCTAGAGGCCATTACTGTATCATACTAGTTTGTATATTACTTAATGGAAGCTTGGGATATTCACAGTTGTATTGACAGTCTTGCTAAAAATGGTAGTATGCTACTTGGTTTGTGTCTACTTTAATATGTGCATATGTTTCTTTTAACGTATCGCTTATACATATTAGTAGAGCCCTTAGGATCTTTACTTGATTACCAGTGTTGTGATGGCAGTCATACTAGTGGGGGCTGGGTAGTCTATAAGCAACATCCTATACATGTCCCTGGTCGTAGGATTATCGAGACAGGACATCGATACTCCGGAGTAGACTGTTGTATACGCTTCTCATCCCAGCATAGGGAGATGGTTTGTCCCACAGCCATCAGTACGTCGTACTGGAGATAGTATGCATGTAAGTCGATGTACAACACCCCACGACTTGCGGGGAGGCGGAAATATGAAAAACGATCTTGTTCTTTGCTATAACATCGACTAACCGTAAGAATCGTTGCTAAACTATAACTAACGATAAATATAGGAGTTCTAAACTACTATGTGAAGTGATTATACCTAATAAACCGTGTCCTTCGTCTTTTCGTTTGGATATACAAGCAATCCGCGTTTGTTTTGAGACTGCAACTAAAGACGGATTACACAGTTGTGACAAATAGCCATTACCCTACCCTAGACCCCTACGGGTACGGCAAACTACCCGCCAAGTACCCGAAGTGAAGCGGTCTCCCACAACAAAGCGAGTAGGCCACTAAACACTTCAAATTACCCGGTAATTTGTGCACCCCACCTTGGGTTTGTCCTAGGAGCAAAAACAGTAAAATGAAATAATACAACGGTGGCTACAACCGCAACCTGGATGTGCCCCGCAAAATAATATTACAACAAATTACATTTACATTGAATGAATTAAAATAATAACCCATTACAAAACCCCGGCTAATCATCACAACAATCCAATACAGTTCATAATCACAAACAGTTAAATCCATTACAGAAATGTGCAACCCCCTGTCAACCGACATACTAGCAGTTAGGGGAGGTTTATGAACATATTATACAAACACAGATATAACCAAATTAGCAAACATCGTATAATTTCGATCGAGCAAACATATCAGATTCTACTCCCAAAACTGTAAGTCGATGTGCAACACCCCACGACTTGCGGGGAGGCGGAAATATGAAAAACGATCTTGTTCTTTGCTTAAACATCGACTAACCGCATGAATCGAAGCTAAACGATAACTAACAACTATCATAGAAGTTCTAAACTACTATGTTAAGTGATTATACCTAAAGAACCGAGTCCTTCGTCTTGTCGTTCTCCACGTCCTCTCCGGGCTTCTCTATGTGATAGAAGATCCACCCGAGAGCTTTACTACAAGCTTCACCTCAAACTAGAGGTAACTAGGTTTCTTAAAGTGCTAATCCAAGTAACCTAGGTGATATAGAGTTGGGTTATGGATTAAGTAGTCTAATCTAATCCTTGTACTCAACACATGAGAGGGGAGGATTAGGGTTTGAAGAGAGAGAGCTTGAGGAGAGAGAAGGTGAGCATGAGAATGAGATGAGATAATGATGTATCATAATATATATCAAGCATTATCATTTATCCAATAAAAGAAAATAAAGGATTTACAACCATGCTTGATAAATATCTAAGGGTGATTCATCTCCATGAGTCATTAAGCATTTATGATGCATTAATGACATGGATGAATCACTCATATAACTCACTAATCTCATTTAATGTATATGCCACCTAAACCCCCAAGTCATCATCTTCTAGAAGCTTCTCGCGTAATTACGAGAATGCCCCTCCTATCCGTGAAAACACGGAAAAACTTTAGACTGTATAAATCCAATAACCGGATACTAGAAACTGGCTTAAACCAAAGCCGGCTAGTAAAAACTGTCCGGATGTCGTACGTGCGTAAACACACGTATGTGTCCGAACCCTTGTCGTAAAACCATACGACCTCTATATCGTTTCGCCTGGAGCAGGGAAACTCTCTGTGTGGGACTCTAATGACTCGACTACTACGCTGGCAGTGGGTTTAACCATAGACCGCAAGCGAAACTAGCTGTACGTAACGGTCCCCAGGTAGATGTCGATAAGAAGGTCGATGAGGAAACCCATCCGAACTCTTACTGAGCCTGATGTGACAATCTCCGTACAGTCCGGTCTGTTCGTCCAAGACTATCGCATATCGGGCCTAGGGGGCGGCAAGCGTCAGTCCCCTAATAGCGCTATAAGTCGTGTCGGAGCGAAGCCCATTACACCCTGAGAAACTGCTGGAACCTACCAGTAAATCTCGCTTGCCCTGGCCAGGGACTTTGCGTAATGGCTCTCTGACACAGCGCGATATCAACTCCCAATACCGGGAGAGACGAATCCTGTCTAACCGCCACTGCCTCCAAGTGCTTGGGACTGCACCCAACTGCTACCTGTTTGCACGACTCCTTTGAGCCGTGGTAGGGTAGCAATCTAAGAACAGTGGGACACACTCGAGGCGAAGTAGCAGTGTCAAGTCTGCGGACTATGCTGTACTCATGTCACCTGGGAACTGTTAACTGACGACTGGTATAAAACCCAACCAACAGTTCCTTGCGAGTCCTGTCCGGTGTACCCGTAACCCAACGAGCACCTGTATACTATCTCCAGTACGACGTACTGACGGCTGTGGGACAGACCATCTACCCAACTGGGATGAGAAGCGTACACAGTAGTCTACTCCGGAGTATCGATGCCCTGTTTCGATAATCCTACGACTAGGGACCTGAATAAGGATGTGCTTGTAGACTACCCAGCCCCCACTAGTGTGACTGCCATCACAACGCTGGTAGTCAAGCAAGATCCTAAGAGCTCTATCAATACGTATACTCACATATTAAGATAGAAAAACCAAGTAGCATACTACCATGTTTAGCAAGACTGTTATATACATGTGAATATCCCAAGCTTCCATTAAGTAATATACAAACTAGTATGATGCAATAATGGCCCCTAGGGCATATACACTAACAATCTGTAACGTTTTGAAAATCGTTTCGGTGAAATTTCGAAAAAATCGGTAAAATAAGGGGGTTTTCTGTAAAAAGTCAAAAATACAAATATCTTATTATAAAAATTAAATATACATATTCTAGCTATGTAATTACTATTATTTGGTGTTTATTGAGCCGCTGGTGAAATTTCAAATTTTCTGAAAAAAAATATTATTTTATTATTATTTAAGCCGTCACTAATACATTTAATTAGGAAAAATTACAAATTGGAATGAGTTGAAACAAATTTTGTGCATCATAAAACACTAAATAAAATTTTATCATGTGGTATTTGGAATGAAATTATTTGCCAAAACGGTTTAGAAATTATTGAAGAAAAAAGGCTTTTTTTTAGCGTAAATGGATGTTTCGGGTATTGTATTTATCATTTTTCATCACCCCACATCCGTACCCACACCCACACACACCCACTTACTCCTCCCCATGGCTCAATTCAGCAGCCCTCCCCAAAGTTTTCCCCCACTTCTTTTGGTAAAAGAAAAGAAAAGAATAGAATAAAGAGAGAAGGGTTGTGTGTTGACTTGGGGTATCTTTTCTTGACTTGGACTTTCTCACCAAAACTCACACCTCACTCTCTCTCTTCCCTTCATCTTGTGGCCGAGCAATCCCATGGGCTGCTGTCCAAAAAAATCCCCCACTTCATTCACCTCCAAAATCATCACAAAATTCACTAAATCCATACAAATTTCCATCAAAACTCAAATCCAACCTTGACCCATTATTTCTTGCCCATGCTAGCTTGAATCCTTGGAGCAAGATGGCATTTTGGGGGCTATATTTTGGCATGTGTGGATCTCATTTCAAACTAGTTTGAGGTATAACCCTTTTCCAAATGATACTTGTTCTAATCTAAGATTTTAATTAAGTGTTTAATTAAGTTTTGATTGCAAGCTTGGAATTCAAGAAAGGTTTTGAATTAATATTAGCATCTTGATCTATAGATTATGGTTTCAATGGGTAATCTAACATCTAAAGAATGCAAAATGTAATCTAGTTGTTAATTTGCATATTGTTGCTTGTAATTTGTAAAAAAAAAATTGGAATTTTATGCAAACTAGGTTTTTCAATTTAATTGCAAATGTTAGATTAAAAATCTAATTAGGTTATTCAAGACATTATTAACATTATTAAGTGTAGTTTAATACTTTAGTTCGTGAAAATCCAAGCTAAATTGTTGTTTGTGCATTTTTGCTATAAAATTGTTAAAATTTGGTTATATTGTAAACTAGAATTTTAGGGTTAATGGAATTTAATGAGATTAAATTGTGGAAATTATTTTTATGACTTATTTAAGATATTTAATAAGTATCATGGCCGCTAGATTTATTTAAACGTCGAGTTTTGTACTAAAACGGGTAATATTCGCTTGCTAGATTTTCGGAAAAATGGCTTTTAAAGTGAATTTGGGGTTTTTGCGAATTTTAACCTATTTTATATTAAAATCAGTATTCGTGAATGTGAAAATGGGAGTGTTTGGGTTTTTCACGATGGTTTGACGTTTGTACGTCGACATCGAGGGTTGGTTTCGCTATTCTTGCATGCGTAGGCGATAGGTTTTGACCTATGCATGATATGCATGCCGATTTGATTTTCGTATGCCGTTTCGATTTCGAATTTGGTTTTAATGCGATACGGTGCATTATGATATGTAGGTACCCCATGTAGACTTCGAGACGACAAGCAAGCACGTGGCGACGTCGGCACCGGCGAGCGAGGACCAGGTGAGTAGATTTATATCTACGGGGAGAAGTCGGATGGATGGCGTATAGCACCCCCGCAATTCGTAGTGATGTATACGAATACGTATACACACATATATATATATTGTTTATATATTGTTTGAGTATATTGATGATAATATGGATATTTGGTGTTCTTGGATGATTTAGTGTCGTGAAACCCTAGAGTAGTGGTCGCACTACACATGCACACACCAACCCATACTTGCATACTTTCTTCCTTCTTTTGTGCTTTGCGGAAAATATAGTTATGTGTTCACATGGGTATGGGACTATGTGTTCACATACGGATTTGAGGATGATATTTGGGTTTGAGATGAGTCGATGAGATTTGTATTGAAGTTGTGAATTCGGTGACCTAGCAGGGTTCGTATTTGAGATACGACATGACGTTGTAGCGGGTCCTTAACGTAGTGTTTCACACACGTCCATGCATACTTAGGCGGTATCAGTATTGTGCAAGACATAGGTCAGTACCCTAGACTATGATCTTGGATAAAGAGGATACTAGGTGAATAGTAGGATGAATATGATATTGACCCGTACCCAGATTGGGATGCCGTACGACGGACTTACGTACGAGCTATATTGATGATTGATCCGCACTCTTGACTTGGGATGCCTGATTATAGATATGGTATCGGTTATGATATTATTGAGGCGGGATCACCGACTATACATATACAGGTATGTATATGTATCGACTCAGATGATAGGCGATTTCCTTACCTGTAGTTCAGCTTGTTAGTTCAGCCGTATAGTTTAGTGTAGTTATTAGATTTGATTAAACTTCTTACCTATTTCAAAAACTAACGAATCGTGGGCATTTTTAAAGACAGCTCAAGGGAATCTACGGATATTTCAAAAACGACGTATCTTTTCATAAAAACACCGTAGCCCCTATTTTCAAAACCCCATGATTCGTGTTATTTCAAAAGGCACCATTCGTAGGACTTATATTAGATTATTGCAGATTAGTTATCGTTGTGTCTAGTATTCAGCTCCCGCACATTATAGCTGTTCGCTCTGCCTCGCATATTTATTTTGCTGCATATTCCATTATTGATATCATGCTGTTAGGACACCAGCACCATTACCGATGATGCGTATGTACCACGTATACCTACTTGCCGGCTCACACACATCTTCATCGGTAATTGCCATGTCACGTACACTTTAGAGAATATAATTGCTTGACTTAGATTGTTAGCTGGTAGTTTTGACATGATATTAGTGTACTTCCCTTATATGCCATATTAGACATTGTAGTTATTACCTACCACTTCATGCATACTGTTATTCAGTTGTTCATGCCTAGTTCATTATCATTGACATATGCACTTGTGATGATTTCTTGAGATTTATGATATTTCTTAATTTCGGGGAAATCCGCAAAATTTACAACTTATGATCTTTTAAAATATAAAATGTTGCGGTTTTCTAGTGATGTAAAGTGTCGTCCACCATGAGTTTGCTGTGGTTTTGGAGATCCGTGTCGAGGAGTGGAGGAACCGTCACGGGTACATGGTGGGCCCGGTATGGTATCCCGGGGCAAGAGGAATGTGGTGTTGACGTTGAGCCTGGCTGGGGAGCACTACCTACCGGTGATATTACCCGACGCGTCGGATATCCGGAGGATACCGTCGTGGTCTTGAGATGGATGGTAGGGGCCGGTCCGGACTGACGGCGCCCTAGATATTGAGCTTGAGACATTGATATTTCGAGACAGTGAGATTTATGTTTTGTGTCGATGCTAGACACTGTTGATACTGATTTCATTATGATACCTCAGTTTAAAAATACGAAGGAAATCTCACTAATTTATGAAAACAGTTTCTTCATTTACATGTATTCTGTTTCATGCATTCATACCTCATTCATATAATATATTGCTACCTGAGGCACTGACACGGGCACATGAAATTATACTCGGGTTAGATATTACCCTAGTCATTGTTATAGGCTGCCTGTTATACTTATATTTGAGGATATATTATGATCATTGACCTAGGTTGCGTTATTTATGCGATTTCTGTGCGTAGATGTTTTTCTATTCACGAGTTGGCAACTCACCCCCGTTGTGCCCCAGTTTCTTGCAGATTTGCCGTACAGGTTTCTTTACGGCTTGCGGGCTCAGTTTCATTCGGGTGATTTGCTAGTAGGTGGGTTTACTTGTATCATACCCCCATTATATATCTTGTATATCATTATTCTGTTGTATCTAGAAGTTCCATCAACCAAACATGTATCTATTGAGATAGAGACCAGTGTTGTTTATTCTTTCGACCTTAGAGTCGCTCGTTATATTTCTGGTGGTTTTGAGTTCCCTTTTGAGTTTTTGATCCTCGCCGTTGGCGTTGTATATTATATTGCTTGTGTGGTTGTGACCGTCGATTGACGAAGAGCTAGCTCCCGCTTGGGGATGCCTTTTTCTTGATTTCGTATACTATTCATGTTGTATCCCGTTTGGGGGCCAGTATTTACAAAGGAGACTCTGCCGAAATTTTCAGTAAAATTTTGATGTTTTAAAAACCGCATAATTCGGCTTATGCTATTGAAATTACTTGCTTTAAGTTGGTTTTTCCTGCACTCTACTACTTTTCTTGGTTTGGATTTCTGGGTTTTCGGTTTACTTAGATTACGCACGTCTCGAGACGTTCGTAGTTTAAGTGCCGGTCATGTTCCGTACTTTCGGGTCGTGACAAAGTTGGTATCAGAGCGTTAGGTTTTAACCTTCGGAGCGTAGGATGACCCTTGGTTGATGGAATTGGTGACTAAAGTAGAGTGACGTACCGTTGGTATGTTCCGCGGCATATTTACGACATGCCACTCCACTTATGAAGCCTTAGGATGTACATTTCCTTGTTCAGTATTATATTCCTTCCTGATCTAGCCTCATCGGTACCAGTTTGGTTTTGCTGCTACTGTTACCGGAAGGGAGAGCTACGGCTAGAGTTGCGGTCAGCACAAGCTCGTCACGAACGAGAACTGACCAGGGCGAAATTCCGGCGACACACGATTGCAGAGATGTGTCTTTTTACTGTGTTTCCGCGCCGCGAGCGTTTGGCGGATTGCCTTTATGAGGTTACTCGGATGTGCTGATCGACACTAGAGGATTGAGCCACTGACAGAGACCAGCCAGATTTTGATGACCGTTGGTGTGTTTCTTACTCCTGATGATTGAGGCACTGTTCAGCGTGCAGACGAGCGAGCCAGTTGTTGCTGCGAGCGACGAGATATCGCCCCATATGTTGGAACTATGGCGGGGCGAGTTGTACGAATAGATGATAGAAGGTCGCTAGTCACCCGATGATGAATGACTAGGACAGGTGGTTCGTTCGCTTACCCCGATGCGAGGTCATCAGATAGATTGATTCCAGCTAGAGACGACTTCACGCGGAGGCGTTGGGAGTCGACAGAGACGATCGAATGTCAGAAACCTATTTATCCAAGTTTAAAGTAGTCGGAAAGACATGCAGGCAATTCTATGGTCCCTCTAGAAGAATGAAACCCTAACTCGACTTAATGACCGTGTGAAAGCCTTTGAACCTTCGGGTTTGCGGCAGTTCTACGGCGCCATTAGTGAGGCTTGGGTTTGCCCTTCTACGGCTGGACCACCGATGCTGTGGTATGTATTCGATACTATTAAACTGTGCCCAAGAGGTTGAGCTCTTGGGGGATTATGAGGTTTTGACGAATCGATCGAATGGTTCGACTTCAATCGGATGCTAGGTGTTGAGATGTATTTCTTGGGAGACTCCAGATGCGAGGATAGCCGTTGGAGCTCAGTCAATGCAACCACGATGAGACGAGTCCGAAGCAGTCGACATTAGAGAAAGTGGAGTAAGGGGTTCGTACGAGAACTTGATGAGACGACGTTCCACTCCGCCGACATCAGAGATGCGATACGCATGCCGAGGCATTGTGCATAGATATACCTTTCAGAAGGAGTCGCGATGAGTATGCAGCCATTCCGGAACGAGAACAGATCTAGTAAGGGACGATGACTTCCGGACAGTTCGGCAGAGACGAGATTTGGGAGAGATTTCGACAGGACCTTTCTGGAATGATTTACGAGGAGACTTGGACCCAGGAGTGGTCATGTTGCGCACACAAGCAGGCCGGAATTCAGGTTCGTCGATGAGACATGCTATGAGTGACCACGACAGTTGGCCAGAGATTCTTGGAGTATGTGCTTGAGCGGTACTATTCCGCCATTATTAATTTTGATGTTTTGGGTGGGTTACTCGTATGATTTGATTTTGATGGTTGAGGATTTACGATCTTTGCACAGTGTTGCACTTGATATCGTTTTCGTGCGTTAGTTTCACATGTTTGTGATTTTACGGTTTTAAACAGTTGAGTTGGTTTTGTGCGTATGCATGCACACGATTTCGTTCCTGCACTCTGTATAGTTTATATATGCGTGCAGTGCAGTGATACGCCTTTTGTGCACTTAGATGCACTGGACTTCGATTTCGACTGTGATACTCGATATTTGTTTTGTGCATCTTGTGCACCTGATTGATTTTGCGCACGTTCGGCGCTTGATATTGGATTTCATGATTTTGTGCACGATGGATGCACCTGATTTGGATTTTCGCGCATGTTGGGCGCATGTTTTGAAGGGTGATTTTGGTGCACACCAGAGGCACTAAATTGAGAATTTTTCGTGCATGACAGATGCACCTGATTTTGCTGTCAGGCACACATGTTGCCTACGACAGATGTTTCGTGCACACCCGATGCACTTAGATGGTGTTTCTGTGCGCATGTATGGCACATTCATGGATTTTGATTTCCGTGCGCACCAGACGTACGTAGTATTCATGTGCATATTTTGGGATTGATTTCTTATAGAGCATTACGTTTTTATGATATTGCTATGTGTTTTCGTACTGAGCAGGACTAGTCAGAGGACAGTACCTGAATATATTTTTGCATGCATTGATAATTATTGAAGGGATTTCCAAAAAGCGAGCTATAGCTTCAGTATTTACCTACGTGTCTGATATGACACGAAATGTTTAAAATAAGGAGACCCTTCTAAATTGTTTCCAAAACGGCGGAACGTACATTTCAAACAAAGGTATATATGTATATAGTTATTTTCTTATGATAGACGTCCGCCACTGTGCAGTGTTATACGCGTTGCACAGCGACTTAAAGAGATTTGACATGCATTTCCTTCAGATACTTACAGATATAGATTCAATATTTACATGTATAGTTTCGAGTTATATCATATTGGTTTGATTTAGATTTGGCATTGATGTCTTCTCTATGACTCCGATGATTGCGGGATGCTTGACGGAGTTTTGATTTGAGTTATATACTCATTTTTCAAGCGCATGCGCTGCGCTACGAGTTGTTTTATGTATTTACAATTTCGGAGCCCCGACGACTTGATGGTTTTCTTAGATGTTTTAGTATTTGGGGGAGTTTGAATTTAAATTCGGGGACCGAATTTCTTTAAGGGGGGAAGATTGTAACGTTTTGAAAATCGTTTCGGTGAAATTTCGAAAAAATCGGTAAAATAAGGGGGTTTTCTGTAAAAAGTCAAAAATACAAATATCTTATTATAAAAATTAAATATACATATTCTAGCTATGTAATTACTATTATTTGGTGTTTATTGAGCCGCTGGTGAAATTTCAAATTTTCTGAAAAAAAATATTATTTTATTATTATTTAAGCCGTCACTAATACATTTAATTAGGAAAAATTACAAATTGGAATGAGTTGAAACAAATTTTGTGCATCATAAAACACTAAATAAAATTTTATCATGTGGTATTTGGAACGAAATTATTTGCCAAAACGGTTTAGAAATTATTGAAGAAAAATGGCTTTTTTTTAGCGTAAATGGATGTTTCGGGTATTGTATTTATCATTTTTCATCACTCCACACCCGTACCCACACCCACCCACACCCACTTACTCCTCCCCATGGCTGAATTCAGCAGCCCTCCCTAAAGTTTTCCCCCACTTCTTTTGGTAAAAGAAAAGAAAAGAATAGAATAAAGAGAGAAGGGTTGTGTGTTGACTTGGGGTATCTTTTCTTGACTTGGACTTTCTCACCAAAACTCACACCTCACTCTCTCTCTTCCCTTCATCTTGTGGCCGAGCAATCCCATGGGCTGCTGTCCAAAAAAATCCCCCACTTCATTCACCTCCAAAATCATCACAAAATTCACTAAATCCACACAAATTTCCATCAAAACTCAAATCCAACCTTGACCCATTATTTCTTGATTTCGGGGAAAGCCGCAAAATTTACAACTTATGATCTTTTAAAATATAAAATGTTGCGGTTTTCTAGTGATGTAAAGTGTCGTCCACCATGAGTTTGCTGTGGTTTTGGAGATCCGTGTCGAGGAGTGGAGGAACCGTCACGGGTACATGGTGGGCCCGGTATGGTATCCCGGGGCAAGAGGAATGTGGTGTTGACGTTGAGCCTGGCTGGGGAGCACTACCTACCGGTGATATTACCCGACGCGTCGGATATCCGGAGGATACCGTCATGGTCTTGAGATGGATGGTAGGGGCCGGTCCGGACTGACGGCGCCCTAGATATTGAGCTTGAGACATTGATATTTCGAGACAGTGAGATTTATGTTTTGTGTCGATGCTAGACACTGTTGATACTGATTTCATTATGATACCTCAGTTTAAAAATACGAAGGAAATCTCACTAATTTATGAAAACAGTTTCTTCATTTACATGTATTCTGTTTCATGCATTCATACCTCATTCATATGATATATTGCTACCTGAGGCACTGACACGGGAACATGAAATTATACTCGGGTTAGATATTACCCTAGTCATTGTTATAGGCTGCCTGTTATACTTATATTTGAGGATATATTATGATCATTGACCTAGGTTGCGTTATTTATGCGATTTCTGTGCGTAGATGTTTTTCTATTCACGAGTTGGCAACTCACCCCCGTTGTGCTCCAGTTTCTTGCAGATTTGCCGTACAGGTTTCTTTACGGCTTGCGGGCTCAGTTTCATTCGGGTGATTTGCTAGTAGGTGGGTTTACTTGTATCATACCCCCATTATATATCTTGTATATCATTATTCTGTTGTATCTAGAAGTTCCATCAACCAAACATGTATCTATTGAGATAGAGACCAGTGTTGTTTATTCTTTCGACCTTAGAGTCGCTCGTTATATTTCTGGTGGTTTTGAGTTCCCTTTTGAGTTTTTGATCCTCGCCGTTGGCGTTGTATATTATATTGCTTGTGTGGTTGTGACCGTCGATTGACGAAGAGCTAGCTCCCGCTTGGGGATGCCTTTTTCTTGATTTCGTATACTATTCATGTTGTATCCCGTTTGGGGGCCAGTATTTACAAAGGAGACTCTGCCGAAATTTTCAGTAAAATTTTGATGTTTTAAAAACCGCATAATTCGGCTTATGCTATTGAAATTACTTGCTTTAAGTTGGTTTTTCCTGCACTCTACTACTTTTCTTGGTTTGGATTTCTGGGTTTTCGGTTTACTTAGATTACGCACGTCTCGAGACGTTCGTAGTTTAAGTGCCGGTCATGTTCCGTACTTTCGGGTCGTGACACAATATCCCACTTGCACTAGGGCCATGTACTGGCGTATCGAAGACCGATGATCTCGAGTAGCCTCTCGAACTTAATCTGAAGTAGGGCCTTCCTGAATGGATCCGCAATGTTATCCTCTGATTTTACTCTCTTTACCTCGATCTCCTAGCGATCTACGATCTCCCTGATCAGGTGATACCGCCTTAAGATGTGTCTGGACTTCTGATGGGACCTGGGTTCCTTCGCTAAAGCTATAGCGCCGTTGTTGTCGCAATACAGAGGTATTGGACCAACACTGGTAGGAACCATCTGAAGTTCTGTTAGGAACTTCTTCATCCAGACAGCTTCTTTTGCGGCATCGCAAGCAGCTATGTACTCCGCTTCCATCGTTGAGTCAGCAACGGTCTCCTGCTTGGAACTCTTCCAACATACCGCCCCTCCATTAAGGGTAAAGACATAACCCGACATGGACATGGAGTCATCCTGGTCACTCTGGAAGCCGGAGTCTGCAAAGGCCTCGATCTGGAGGTCTTTTCCGCCATACACCAAGAACATCTCCTTAGTCCTCCTTAGGTACTTGAGAATGTTCTTTACTGCTATCCAGTGATTCTCCCCTGGGTTTGCCTGATACCGGCTTACAACGCTCAATGCGTATTCTACATCTGGTCTGGAACATAACATCGTATACATTATAGAGCCTACCGCAGAAGCGTAGGGTATAATCGACATGCGATCCCTTTCAAAATCAGGCTTGGGAGACATCTCTTTGGAGAGGGTGATTCCGTGACAAGCCGGTAGGTTACCGCGCTTAGAATCTTCCATATTGAATCTTTTCAATATGGTGTCTATGTACCTGGACTGCGAAAGTCCCAACATCCTCTTTGATCTATCACGATAGATCTGGATCCCCAGAATGTAGGTGGCATCACCCAGGTCCTTCATGGAGAATTTCTGTGACAAGAATCCTTTGACTGACTGTAGCATAGGAATATCATTTCCTATTAGGAGAATGTCATCCACGTACAAGACGAGGAATACAACAACTCTCCCTACAATCTTACTGTATATGCATGGTTCATCTGGATTTTTGATAAAGTCGAATTCTTTGACAGTATCATCAAAACAGATGTTCCAACTCCGTGATGCCTGCTTTAGTCCATAAATGGACTTAAGCAGCTTGCATACTTTACCGCTGCTCCCACTCTGAATGAATCCCTCTGGCTGATCCATATAGACGCTCTCTTCCAAATTTCCATTTAGAAAGGCCGTCTTTACGTCCATCTGCCAGATCTCATAATCATGGAAAGCAGCAATAGCAAGTAGGACCCGAATGGATTTGAGCATAGCCACTGGAGAAAAGGTTTCGTCATAGTCCAAACCAGGTATTTGACGGAAACCCTGTGCAACAAGTCTAGCCTTATAGGTTTCAACCTGTCCATCTACACCAATCTTCTTTCTGAAGATCCGCCTGCATCCTATGGGTTTTACCCCATCTGGAGCAACGTCCAAAGTCCATACTTTGTTAGTGTACATGGACTCCTTTTCGGTCCGCATTGTATCCAGCCATTTTACCGAGTCGCCGCTCTGAATGGCTTGCTGGAAGCTAGTAGGGTCGTCATTATCATTGACGCAATCTTCTCGATCCCCGTCTATGAGAAAACCGTAGTATCTCTCGGGCGGATGAGACTGCCTACTACTTCTGCGGATAGGCGCCGGTATGTCCCTTTCTTCTGAAACTTCTTGTTCTACCAAACTTTCAGTAACAGCTTGTGGTTCTGGAATTTCTTCCAGTTCTACTGCGCTCCCACTCTTCTGATTTTCTAAAAATTCAGTTTCTAAGAAGCGGGCATGACGAGAAACAAAAACCTTTGTTCCTCTGCGTAGTAGAAGCAATATCCCATGGAGTTCTTTGGGTATCCCACAAACTTACACTCTACCGAGCGTGCCTCGAGCTTGTCCAGATGCTGCTTTTTTACAAAAGCTGGACATCCCCATGTCTTCAGGTACTGAAGATAGGGTTTCTTCCCACTCCACATCTGATATGGTAACAGTCTTGGTTGGAACCTTGTTCAAAAGATATGCCGCTGATTCTAGCGCATAACCCCAGAATGATCACGGTAACTCAGCCTTACTCATCATGGAACGAACCATATCCAATAGGGTTCGATTCCTCCTTTCCGATACACCGTTGTGTTGTGGTGTGTATGGAGGAGTAAGCTGAGAGAGAATTCCATTCTCTTTTAAGTAACCCAGGAACTCGGCACTTAATATTCACCATCTCGATCAGATCTCAGTGTCTTAATACTTTTGCCTGTTTGGTTTTCCACTTCATTCTTGTATTCCTGGAATTTCTCAAAGGCCTCGGATTTATGCTTCATCAAGAAGATATGTCCATACCTAGAGAAATCATCCGTAAAAGTAATGAAGTAGGAATAACCACCTCGCGCATGTGTAGACATTGGACCGCACACGTCACTGTGTACGAGTCCTAAGAGCTCGCTCGCTCTTACTCCGTGTCCAGTAAATGGAGTCTTTGTCATCTTTCCCATGAGACAAGATTCACAAGTGGCATAAGATTGATATTCGAACGGATTCAAATATCCTTCTCTATGTAACTTTGTTAATCGTGTTTCATTGATATGACCTAGTCTACAATACCATAAGAAAGCCTGATTTTTTTCTGGAGACTTTCTTTTAAATGTGTTCTGGACATTGAAAACCTGAGCTTGATTCAATACGTATATACCGTCATCTAATGTACCGGACCCAATCAGAACTTGATTTAGGTGGATGTGAACTACATCGCTTACGAATGTAAAGTCATATCCCTCTCTCGAAAGTGAGGACACCGATATGATATTACAAGTCAAACTAGGTACAAACAGACAGTTATGTAGAATCAATATCTACCCACTTGTCAAACCTAGGCGATATTCTCCCACGGATTCAGCGTCCACGCTCATTCCGTTAGCAACTCTGAGAGACAAATCACCTACCCTTATAATTTTACGGTTTCTCAAAGCATGTAACAAATTACAGATATGAGATCCTGCTTCGGTATCTAGTACCCAGGAAGTAGAGTTAATTGACAAACAGTTCTCAATTACAAACACACTTGAGGCTGAAGCCACAACATGCTTCGTATCCTGGCTACTGGCTTCCTGTAGGGTTCCTAGGCACTCTCAGGAGGTCTCACAAGGCATCAACCATGCCAATTTCAAATTTTACAAGTGCCGAGAAACTCTAATACGGATCGTTAACTAGAATTTTAGGCGAAAAAGGAAACTGGTTAATGACTTAACTAAAAGTGAGATGCTACAACCTTTGTAGATCCGGTTATCCACTTCCTTGGCTCCACGTAGTCTTCCCCTCGCTGTCCATCTCGAATCCCGGACTCTCGCATCGGCTTCATCGGAGAAATGAGCGGAATGGTCGTCGGCTACGATGCTGAAGATGATCTACGTCGAGGCTTCACAAGATCAAGCTCCGACTTCACCAAGTTGTGAAACATGTGAAGAAAACACCCTTTACTACTTGGCAAGTGGTAGAGGGTGAAGAAATAGGAGGTGGGTTCACTTTAGAATTGGATTTCTCACACTTTTGCTCAACATGCCATTAATGGTGGCAAGCTTTTTCTTTATCTCATGAAGAAGAAGAAGATGAAGATGATTATGATAAGTCATTAAAATGAAAAAGAAAATGAATACTTATCATAATGTAAACCATGGTTAGGTGTAGAGAATTGACTAAGGTTAGATGAATGGTTAGGGTTAAGCATGAAGACAAAAATGGTCACTTTGGTCAAAGCTTCATGAAGCTTCAACAAGCTTCAAGAATGAAAGCAACCATTTTGTTTTCGTTTGCCATTTCTTTTTTAATCCAAATTAAATAAATAAATGAAAGATAAAAGAATGAATAAATAAAAACCCTAACCATTTACTTAACCAAGGTTTAATTCTTTACACTTAACCAAATGAGCAAGTATCATCAAACATGATACAAACATGTGCATAAAAGTATATCACATATACAACTTGCACATCAAGTGAGAAAATCCATTTAAAGTGAACCAATACTAGTTAATGCAAAGTAATATATCAAATATACAATTATACATTAAATCATTAAATCAACACTTGATTTAACGATCCGGTCATATCGCATATAACCGACTAGTATCCTATGTATCGGCTTATCGAATCAATTCTTGATTCGATATCTAGGTCATATCGAATATAACCAATCGATACATTCATCGCGAGAATGGAATACGGTATCACATACACGCATTATTCTCGGTCCTGCATATATCTTATATGCGCTCCTATTTCGTTTCGCTTGAGCCAGGAAACCTCTGTGTAGGACTCTAAAGACTCGTCAATACGCCGGCAGCAGATGATGATCATATCAAGCACCCACAAGCCGCAAGCGGTCTGCTAAATGTAACGGCCATCCGGGTATTGAGCGATCAGAAGATCGACGAGCTAGCCCGCTCACACTCCTGTGAATCCAACCAGTAACACTCACCGTACAGTCCGGTCTGTTCGTCTGATATGTCGCATATCAAGTCTAGGGGTGGTAAACGTCAGACCCCAATAACCGATAAGTCGTGCCGATATGAGGCTCATAACGGGTCGAGAAACTACTGGTAACACTTACCAGCACATCTCTGATCAGCCCTGGCCAGGGACATCCCTGTTATGGCCAATCGAGCACAGTGCAACATCAACCACCAATACCGGGAGAGACGAAACCCCTCCTATCGCTCATTGCCTCCATATGACTCGGGACTGTACCCAAAGACCACCATTTTGCATGCCCTCATGGACATGGTAAGGTGGAGATCAAAGCACAGTGGGAATCACACAAGACTCTATGACGATCTCGGGTCTACAGACTAACCTGTACAAGTGTCACCTGAGAACTGCCATCTGACGTGAGGTATAATACCATTTGGGAGTTCTCGGCGAGTCCGTCCAGTGTACCCAGTCTCCATTGAGCACCCGTATACCATCTCTGATGTCAAACACCAATGGATATGGGATCATCCATCGCACATCTCATGGGTTGAGAAGCGTATACGCTAGTATACACTGGTATATCGATGCCCCGTCTCGATACACCCACGACTAGGGACCTTGAAGGATGTACCTATGGACTACCATGTCCCCACTAGTATGATCTGCATCATAGTCCAGGTAGTCAAGTACACATCCTAAGGGCTTTATCAACATGTAACTATAAAAACAGTTTAAAGAGACAAGTGTACATATTAAGATAAAGAGCAACCAGATAGCATACTATCATATCGAGCAAGAAAGTCATCTCTATATATGTCCAAGCATCCAATATAATATACATCATCTGTACAATACTGGCCTCTAGGGCATACATACAACTAACAATCTCCCACTTGCACTAGGGCCAGCTGCTGTAGTATCGCATACCGAGCATCCCGAAGAGTCTCTCAAACTGTATCTGGGGAATGGCCTTCGTGAGTGGATCCGCTGTGTTGTTCTTCGTGTCAACCCTCCTGACCTCGATCTCCCGGCGATCAACTATCTCCCGGATCAGGTGATACCGCCTCAAAATATGCCTGGATCGCTGATGGGACCTTGGTTCCTTGGCCAAAGCCACCGCTCCATTGTTATCGCAATACAAAGGTATTGGATGCTCAATGGATGGAACCACTCCAAGTTCAGTAATGAACTTCTTGATCCAGACAGCCTCTTTAGCAGCATCGTTGGCAGCGATGTATTCAGCCTCCATCGTCGAGTCTGCCACGGTTTCCTGCTTGGAACTCTTCCAGCTAACCGCCCTTCCGTAAAGGGTAAAGACAAATCCCGACTGCGACTTAGAGTCGTCCTTATCACTCTGGAAGCTCGAATCGGTAAAGGACTCCACTTGGAGTTCTCCATTACCATACACCAAGAGCATCCCTTTAGTCCTTCGTAAGTACTTGAGAATGCTCTTCACAGCTGTCCAGTGACTCTCTCCAGGATCAGCTTGATACCTGCTCACTATACTTAGTGAGTATGCTACATCGGGTCTGGTACATAGCATCACATACATGATAGAGCCTACAGCCGAAGCATAGGGTATCCCTTGCATGCGAGCTCTCTCCAAATCAGTCTTGGGAGACATCTCTTTGGAGAGAGTGACTCCAGAGATCGTGGGCAAGTTCCCACGCTTGGATTCTTCCATACTAAACCTCTTTAGTATGGTGTCAATGTACCTGGATTGGGACAATCCCAATATCCGTTTGGATCTATCTCTATAGATCCTGATTCCCAATATGCAGGAGGCATCACCAAGATCTTTCATCGAGAATCTTTGTGATAAGAAGAGCTTGACCGATTGCAGCATAGGAATATCATTTCCTATCAAGAGTATGTCGTCCACGTACAATACGAGGAAGACAACCTTACTCTCTGCTACCTTCTTGTAGATACAAGGTTCATCTGAGTTTTTGACGAAATCAAACTCTTTGATAACGACGTCAAAGCAGATGTTCCAACTCCATGATGCTTGCTTTAATCCATAAATGGATTTAAGCAGCTTGCACACCTTCCCGCTGCTCCCACTGTCTACGAAGCCCTCTGGCTGAGTCATGTACACGCTCTCTTCTAAATCACCATTTACAAAGGCGGTCTTAACATCCATTTGCCAGATTTCGTAGTCATGATATGCAGCGATGGCAAGCATGATCCGGATGGATTTAAGCATAGCCACTGGAGAAAAGGTTTCGTCATAGTCCACACCTGGTCTTTGACGAAAACCCTTTGCAACAAGTCTAGCTTTGAAAGTCTCCACTTTCCTATCTACACCAAGTTTCTTCTTGAAGATCCACTTGCTCCCGATGGGTTTTACCCCTTCAGGAGCAACTTCCAAAGTCCATACTTTGTTGGTGTACATGGATTCCATCTCGGACTACATAGCATCCAGCCATTTCACTGAGTCCCTACTCGTGATGGCGTGCTCGAAGCTAGTTGGGTCATCATCCTCCATGATGCAATCCTCGCTCCCACCATCCATGAGAAAACCGTAGTATCTCTCAGGTTGGCGAGGAACCCTACTAGATCGGCGGAGAGGCTGGGGTTCGTCGGGTACTACTGAATCCTCTGGTTCCACCAGATCTTCTGTTGTAGCTTCTGTAGCTGGAACCTCTTCCAGTTCTACCTCATGACCACTAATCTCTTTTTCAAGAAATTCCTTTTCTAAAAAGGTGGCATGCCGAGAAACAAACACTCTTTATTCCTCAGGGTGGTAGAAGATATACCCTTGTGAATTTTTGGGATATCCTATAAATTTGCATAGAACAGACCGTGCCTCGAGTTTGTCCGGATTTTGTTGTTTGACATAGGCTGGACAACCCCATATCTTAACATAGTTAAGACATGGTCTCTTCCCTTTCCATATCTCATATGGAGTGGTAGGCACTGATTTGGTGGGGACCATATTCAATAGATGTATGGCTGTCTCAAGCGCATACCCCCAGAAGGAAATAGGTAACTCAGCTGTGCTCATCATAGAGCGCACCATATCTAATAGGGTGCGATTCCTCCGTTCTGATACACCGTTGTGCTGTGGTGTATATGGAGGAGTCAGCTGAGAGAGAATCCCATTCTCTTTTAGGAAGTCCAGGAATTCATTGCTTAAGTATTCACCTCCTCGATCAGATCGAAGGATTTTAATACTTTTTCCGGTTTGGTTCTCGACTTCTTGTTTATATTCTCTAAATTTCTCAAAAGCTTCAGACTTGTGTCTTATCAAGTACACATGTCCGTATCTTGAGAGATCGTCAGTGAATGTAATGAAGTACGAAGAACCATCCCTAGCATGTGTAGACATGGGACCGCATACATCACTATGTATCAGTCCCAAGAGTTCGGTAACTCTTTCTCCGTGTCCCGTAAACGGAGTTTTGGTCATCTTGCCTTTGAGACCTAACTGGCAAGTGTCATAAGATGAAAATTCGAATGGTTTCAAATATCCATCCTTATGCAACTTAGCCAGTCGTGTCACATTGATGTGACCCAGTCTACAATTCCATAAGAAGGATTCGTTCAGTTCTGAACTCTTCCTCTTGTGTGTGTTTGTTATGTTCAGAACTGTTGATTGATTTAGAACATAAATGCCATTGCACAACATGCCTGAACTAACCAACTTTTGGTTACGGAAAATGTTCATAACATTATCCTGTAATACAAAATTATATCCCTCTTTACTCAATAAAGAAACCGATATAATGTTGCATATCAGGTTCGGCATGTAATAGCATTCGTTCAGAACCAATGTATTACCAGTTGGTAATACAAGGTGATATTCCCCGACAGTCTTAGCTGCAACAATTGCACCATTTCCAACTCTAATGTCTTTATCACCTTCTCCAAGTTCTCTACCTTTCCTAAGCCCATGTAACTGATTACATATATTGGATCCTGACCCGGTATCTAATACCCAGGACGTAGAGCAAATGGAGAAATAGTTCTCTGTAACGAACACACCCGAAGAAAATGCATCATCATGTACTTTCTTCAGTCGGGTGGCATGGGAATCCTGGTATTCCCCTATATCCTGTTCAGTCCTATAACTCTTATAGGAAAGAACGGAACCAACGTTCCCCAGCACAGTATAACATGCGGGTTCGGTCAATACATCCATATTATTATCTTTATTAGGGCATGACATGGTCGCTACCTGGAGAGAGAGAGAAGAAAACACTTTAGCGTATGCTCTTGCAAGATCAGATTGGTTGTTATCTTATCTAATCAGGATGGCTCCCACTGGTTTTTATCAAATCTTCCTTCAAATCCTAAAAGGAAAGAATAGCCGGGATTAATTACACACTACAAGTTCGCCAATCTTTCAGCCAGGCCAGTGTCGGTACTTTGAGGGAGGTCCCCCGTGCTTTCGCACGAACCTAATTAATGTAAACCTCGTTTTCCCAGAGGCGTAACCCCGTTGACACCTTTCTAGACACCTACTCGATCAGCTAATTGCAATGTGTAAAACTCTCCCAGGAGTAACTCTTACTCGCAGTGGGTATCGGGATCCAACTATCTCATAGAAGGTATGCAATCTCATTGCAAATTTCAACACTTGAAATTCCCGATAATACTTTTTCCCCTAGCGTGCTATGACCTTGACGAAAGCCAACAAACCACAGCCCGCTAGTCAAGTTCAACCTGTACATTTCTTGACTGAATTAAACCCACCCGCACGACCCTTGACGAAAGCCAACAAAGCCGAACGACTACCCTAATCCAGTCGCATCATATGCAGCAGATAAGCAGCATATAGCTACCGCACACTACACCTTGACGAAAGCCAACAAATGTAGCACGAATACTATATGCAACTTATCTGAAATGACGGAGGGCTACGACAGGTTTTTTTGAAAACTTATTGCGTAATGAACTTGATATCGTCGTAGAATCAAATGAAGTTTTGAAATGGAGTGATTTTGAGGCTTTTCTAGTTTTGCTAAAGGGGTCACTCCCGGTGAAGGGATCGTCGGCCCTTTCCTCGTCGAATGAGGTGCGGGATATATCATATATATCACTGTGCAAAGCAGAAACTATAGAAGCAATCAAAAACAAACCGAGTGTGTAGCATCTGCCAGTTATTGCTAAAGGAGTCACTCCCGGTGAAGGGATCTCGGTCATTTCCTCATCGAATAAGGTGCAGGATATATCACATATACCATTGTGCAAAGCAAGAACTGTAGCTACCTGTTTTATTTAAAATTTGATTCTACAACATATTAGGTTTCTTTTCTTTCATTAATCACATTAATGAAGTCCCATCATTTAATTCACCTAAACATCACAGATAAATACGACGTACACTTATGCCATCCGCATTTGCCTGGATGTCCCCTCGTGCACCGTTAGGTTATGTAACTAACGACAGAGCAGGGCAGGGCTAGTGCGGGTGCAAAACATAAGTAACGTCTATATAATATATCATATATACTATATAAAGTATCCATCACAGAACATATCGCATGATCACATCACAGATATCGCAGCAGAAGAATCATATGAAATATTGGATATACTAGGACGTCCGTGTTTTCAATACGAGCCAGTATAAAACACGGATTCCACGGTCGTAATGAATAGCCAATCCCACACCCCTAGACCCCTACGAGAGCGGCAAGCAACCCTACCAATTCTAGGGTTAGGAGACCCGGACTCGACTCCTCGAGATGGTCTCCCACTGGACCCTAGAACCCGGTTACTTGTGCTCCCCTCCTTAGGTCTATCCTAATGCAGAAAAGTAAATAATATATAAAGGGTGACATCTTCCGCAACCTGGAAGTGCCCCAATAAAAGAATATTACATACAAGTTTTTACATGAATGAAAATGAAAAACACTTATCTCACATAAAACCCCCGGCTATTCAAACACGACAATCCAATATAACATATCCAGCAACACATAACATCACATGTCATCAACGTAAGTAAATATGCGCATCCCAATTGTCGTTGACATATAGCAACGAAACCGGCGATATCACATACTACACTTACGGTCACAGAAAAGAAAGTGTAAAACTACAACAATTGGAATCCGCAACCTCCTTAGACATCGCATGCCTAATCAAATGAAATACTTAGACATCACATGCCTAACAATTATAAACCCCGCATTTTAGTCCTATTATCGAAAACTCTTTTTAATATCAAGTGAGACTAAACCGCTAGATTTATAACATTCATTCAGTTATCTCATAACTGTTTGTGAATTCCAATTATTGTATCCCATTCCGGATAAATAGAAAATATTAAACTTTCCGATCGAACATTCGAACACCCAAGTTTTCCCGAGACCGTTCAACACATGAAATAAGTTCAAAGACATTCACTTCATGCCTCAGTACCAACGGTCCAGCCATAGAAAGGTCAAGCCAACGCCTCACATGTGGCACGCCGTACTGCCCCAAAGCCGAAGGTTCAAAGGGCAGTTCAAGACGGTCACATAATCGAGTTAAGGTTTGTTGTCTTCTAGAGGGACCATCGTGTTACTTGCACTACTCAGAACGTCCTTAAACCACAGAAAAATCCAACATTTGGATATTTTCCGGAAGGGGAAAAGTTGGGTATTTATATCCGGTCGAACTTTTTAACATATTCGAAAATTATCTGGAAAAACACATAGACAAAGCTTGATAATCCGATCGAATCATCGATTTCCAATGCAACCCCAGAACACTCAACTCTTGAGTCAAGTTAAAAATTCCCAGAAAACTCAGCATAATAAAATAGGAATTACGGTGCAAACATGGAAGGATGACGTCATGATCAGGCCGCGGAACAGCGGCAGAAGCCAGGCTTCTGCCGCGGTTCCGCCGCACTTTGGACTCATCATTTTGAAAATTTTGCACCGTAATTCTTAGAATTCCCTGCTGAATTTTTTAAGCATTTTTAATCTGGAAAAAACCCAGTTTTTAGAAAAAGTCCAGAGAGCACTTAGGTTTTTAGGGTTTCGGTTCGATCGGATTTTAAACGTCGTCTACACTTCGCCTAAGGCTCTAGCTAGGCTTTGATACCACTGTAGGGTTCCTAGGCACTCTCAGGATGTCTCACAAGGCATCAACCATGCCAATTTCAAATTTTACAAGTGCCGAGAAACTCTAATACGGATCGTTAACTAGAATTTTAGGCGAAAAAGGAAACTGGTTAACGACTTAACTAAAAGTGAGATGCTACAACCTTTGTATATCCGGTTATCCACTTCCTTGGCTCCACGTAGTCTTCCCCTCGCTGTCCATCTCGAATCCCGGACTCTCGCATCGGCTTCATCGGAGAAATGAGCGGAATGGTCGTCGGCTACGATACCGAAGATGATCTACGTCGAGGCTTCACAAGATCAAGCTCCGACTTCACCAAGTTGTGAAACTTGTGAAGAAAACACCCTTTACTACTTGGCAAGAGATACAGGGTGAAGAAATAGGAGGTGGGTTCACTTTAGAATTGGATTTCTCACACTTTTGCTCAACATGCCATTAATGGTGGCAAGCTTTTTCTTTATCTCATGAAGAAGAAGAAGATGAAGATGATTATGATAAGTCATTAAAATGAAAAAGAAAATGAATACTTATCATAATGTAAACCATGGTTAGGTGTAGAGAATTGACTAAGGTTAGATGAATGGTTAGGATTAAGCATGAAGACAAAAATGGTCACTTTGGTCAAAGCTTCATGAAGCTTCAACAAGCTTCAAGAATGAAAGCAACCATTTTGTTTTCTTTTGCCATTTCTTTTTTAATCCAAATTAAATAAAAAAAAGATAAAAGAATGAATAAATAAAAACCCTAACCATTTACTTAACCAAGGTTTAATTCTTTACACTTAACCAAATGAGCAAGTATCATCAAACATGATACAAACATGTGCATAAAAGTATATCACATATACAACTTGCACATCAAGTGAGAAAATCCATTTAAAGTGAACCAATACTAGTTAATGCAAAGTAATATATCAAATATATAATTATACATTAAATCATTAAATCAACACTTGATTTAACGATCCGGTCATATCGCATATAACCGACTAGTATCCTATGTATCGGCTTATCGAATCAATTCTTGATTCGATATCTAGGTCATATCGAATATAACCAATCGATACATTCATCGCGAGAATGGAATACGGTATCACATACACGCATTATTCTCGGTCCTGCATATATCTCATATGCGCTCCTATTTCGTTTCGCTTGAGCCAGGAAACCTCTGTGTAGGACTCTAAAGACTCGTCAATACGCCGGCAGCAGATGATGATCATATCAAGCACCCACAAGCCGCAAGCGGTCTGCTAAACGTAACGGCCATCCGGGTATTGAGCGATCAGAAGATCGACGAGCTAGCTCGCTCACACTCCTGTGAATCCAACCAGTAACACTCACCGTACAGTCCGGTCTGTTCGTCTGATATGTCGCATATCAAGTCTAGGGGTGGTAAACGTCAGACCCCAATAACCGATAAGTCGTGCCGATATGAGGCTTATAACGGGTCGAGAAACTACTGGTAACACTTACCAGCAGATCTCTGATCAGCCCTGGCCAGGGACTTCCCTGTTATGGCCAATCGAGCACAGTGCAACATGAACCCCCAATACCGGGAGAGAAGAAACCCCTCCTATCGCTCATTGCCTCCATATGACTCGGGACTGTACCCAAAGACCACCGTTTTGCACGCCCTCATGGACGTGGTAAGGTGGAGATCAAAGCACAGTGGGAATCACACAAGACTCTATGACGATCTCGGGTCTACAGACTAACCTGTACAAGTGTCACCTGAGAACTGCCATCTGACGTGAGGTATAATACCATCTGGGAGTTCTCGGCGAGTCCGTCCAGTGTACCCAGTCTCCACTGAGCACCCGTATACCATCTCTGATGTCAAACACCAATGGATATGGGATCATCCATCGCCCATCTCATGGGTCGAGAAGCGTATACGCTAGTCTACACTGGTATATCGATGCCCCGTCTCGATACACCCACGACTAGGGACCTTGAAGGATGTACCTATGGACTACCATGTCCCCACTAGTATGATCTGCATCATAGTCCAGGTAGTCAAGTACACATCCTAAGGGCTTTATCAACATGTAACTATAAAAACAGTTTAAAGAAACAAGTGTACATGTTAAGATAAAGAGCAACCATATAGCATACTATCATATCGAGCAAGAAAGTCATCTCTATATATGTCCAAGCATCCAATATAATATACATCATCTGTACAATACTGGCCTCTAGGGCATACATACAACTAACACTTCCAAAGCCCTGCAATCCTTCTGCCAATGCCCGTTCCCATAACAATAGGAACATCCATTCTTACCTACACCAAGTCCCGAAACTTGTGCTCTTCCCTTTCCTCCTACTTTACTGACACCGTATATCGGCTTTGTAGAGGTCTTCTTCTTTTCACCCTTTGCTTTCGCCTTGGATAAAGAAGAAGAAGGTCCCCTATTAAGCAGAGCTTGTGTCTCCCTGGTTTCTTTCAGTGTGTAAGTAGAGGGTAGGGACTGTGGAAATAAGTCAACATATGACCTGTTTCCCAACGTGGTCTCCAGGTCCTTGAGCTCATCAATATAGCTAGTCATCGTAAGGACGTCGTCCCTTATAGATGACCCGTCAGCCGACCTCGCTTGAATTAATTCGTTCGAGGCCTCATATCTTGCGATATGAGATTGCTCTCCATATAAATCTTTGTTATGGAGAAAGATGGAAACTGAGTCTATCTTCTCGTGCTGCTTCTGGTATACACCATTAACTGAAGCCAACACGAGGCACTTGGCTTTCGCTTTAACCTTTTCCCTTGTCTGACGGATATCCATATCCGCTACGGTGGAAACTGGACCTGGGACGGCGGGATCTTGAGTAGTAATAGGGTGGTCCAGCTTGTCATAGGCAATGGACATTTGGACAAACCTTTGCCAGTCAAATAAGTTAGATTCAGTCAACTTGTTATCTAGATGTAACCTAGTCATGGTCACAAGGTCGCTGCAATGAGAGAGAGAGAAGAAAACACTTTAGCATGATGCTCTTGCAAGTTTAGAGTGGTTTTTAATTTATCTAAACTGGATGGCTCCCACTGTTTCTCGAATCCTTCCTCAAACTATAAAAGAAGAATTAGCCAGGACTATTCTCACTGTACAATACTTGCTTAACCGTTCAGCCAGGCTAGTGTCGGTACTTCGAGGGAGGTTTTCCAACGCTTTCGCGAAGTTCCTTAATTAAATAACCTCTTTTCTATAGGGGCGTAGCCCCGCTGACACCTTTCTCGACACCTACTTGGTTTATAGCATTGATCGTTAAGTGACGAATCTCCTGATAAGTAGCATATACTCACAGTAGGATCAGGATCAAAATATCATCGTATGATAATGTTGAAGGAATCCTACCAACATTCATCAAACTCCAAATGGTATGCAACACTAGCAAGTTTCAGTTTCTTTAGAAACTCCCGATGTGGATTTTTGCCCCATGTTCTTATGACCTTGACGAAAACCAACAAATCATAAGTCACATGTCAAGTTCTGCCCATCATTATCTTGTTAATTTGAACCCACCCGTACATACCCTTGACGAAAGCCAACAAGGTAATATGACTGTCCCAAACCAACTCATCTATCTATGCAACAAATGAATACCCCAGCAGCTACCAAACACTATGCCTTGACAAAAACCAACAAACATAGCTTGAATACTACTGACGATCCATAAGAAATGACGGAGGGCTATGACTGGTTTTGGCGAAACCGTGAACGTAGTGAACTTGATATAATCGAAGGAACCTGATAGCTTTTTAAAAGGAGTGGTTAAAGCTCTGCAATTAAAAATTCTGCTCTTTTAAAAATAACCGAGTGGTTTCTTTTAAATTTGTTCCAACGATTCAACTTTGGTTTATTTCTTTTGCATTAAAATAATGCGTCCCATCATTTAACCTATCATTGCAGAAAACAACGAAAATACAACGTCCTCTTATGCCATCCGCATTCGCCACTGGGTCCCGTGATCACCCGTTAGGTTACTTAACTAACGACAGAGCGGAGGCTGGGCTAGTGCGGGTGTAAAACATAAGTGACGTCTAAATAGCTATCATATATAGATATTGTACATTCGTCAGACGCAATAATAGGCATTCCATATCTCAGATGAACATTATTGGATATGCAAGCAATCTGTGTTTGTTTTGAGCCTGCAACAAAAGACGGATTACACAGTTGTGATGAATAGCCATTACCCCATCCTAGACCCCTACGGGTACGGCAAACTACCCGCTAAGTACCCGAAGTGAAGCGGTCTCCCTCATACTAGCAGTTAGGGGAGGTTTACGAACACATTATACAAACACAGATATAACCAAATTAGCAAACATCGTATAATTTCGATCGAGCAAACATATCAGATTCTACTCCCAAAACTGTAAGTCGATGTGCAACACCCCACGACTTGCGGGGAGGCGGAAATATGAAAAACGATCTTGTTCTTTGTTTAAACATCGACTAACCGCATGAATCGAAGCTAAACGATAACTAACAGCTATCATAAAAGTTCTAAACTACTATGTTAAGTGATTATACCTAAAGAACCGAGTCCTTCGTCTTGTCGTTCTCCACGTCCTCTCCGGCCTTCTCTATGTAGTAGAAGATCCACCCGAGAGCTTTACTACAAGCTTCACCTCAAACTAGAGGTAACAAGGTTTCTTAAAGTGCTAATCCAAGTAACCTAGGTGATATAGAGTTGGGTTATGGATTAAGTAGTCTAATTTAATCCTTGTACTCAACACATGAGAGGGGAGGATTAGGGTTTGAAGAGAGAGAGCTTGAGGAGAGAGAAGGTGAGCATGAGAATGAGATGAGATAATGATGTATCATAATATATATCAAGCATTATCATTTATCCAATAAAAGAAAATAAAGGATTTACAACCATGCTTGATAAATATCTAAGGGTGATTCATCTCCATGAGTCATTAAGCATTTATGATGTATTAATGACATGGATGAATCACTCATATGACTCACTAATCTCATTTAATGCATATGCCACCTTAACCCCCAAGTCATCATCTTCTAGAAGCTTCTCGCTTAATTACGAAAACGCCCCTCCTATCCGTGAAAACACGGAAAAACTTTAGACTGTATAAATCCAATAACCGGATACTAGAAACTGGCTTAAACCAAAGCCGGCTAGTAAAAACTGTCCGGATGTCGTACGTGCGTAAACACACGTATGCGTCCGAACCCTTGTCGTAAAACCATACGACCTCTATATCATTTCGCCTGGAGTAGGGAAACTCTCTGTGTGGGACTCTAATGACTCGACTACTACGCTGGCAGTGGGTTTAACCACAGACCGCAAGCGGCACTAGCTGTACGTAACGGTCTCCAGGTAGATATCGATAAGAAGGTCGATGAGGAAACCCATCCGAACTCCTACTGAGCCTGATGTGACAATCTCTGTACAGTCCGGTATGTTCGTCCAAGACTATCGCATATCGGGCCTAGGGGGCGGCAAGCGTCAGTCCCCTAATAGCGCTATAAGTCGTGTTGGAGCGAAGCCCATTACACCCTGAGAAACTGCTGGAACCTACCAGTAAATCTCGCTTGCCCTGGCCAGGGACTTTGCGTAATGGCTCTCTGACACAGCGCGATATCAACTCCCAATACCGGGAGAGACGAATCCTGTCTAACCGCCACTGCCTCCAAGTGCTCGGGACTGCACCCAACTGCTACCTGTTTGCACGACTCCTTTGAGCCGTGGTAGGGTAGCATTCTAAGAACAGTGGGACACACTCGAGGCGAAGTAGCAGTGTCAAGTCTGCGGACTATACTGTACTCATGTCACCTGGGAACTGTTAACTGACGACTGGTATAAAACCCAACCAACAGTTCCCTGCGAGTCCTGTCCGGTGTACCTGTAACCCAACGAGCACCTGTATACTATCTCCAGTACGACGTACTGACGGCTGTGGGACAGACCATCTACCCAACTGGGATGAGAAGCGTACACAGTAGTCTACTCCGGAGTATCGATGCCCTGTCTCGATAATCCTACGACTAGGGACCTGAATAAGGATGTGCTTGTAGACTACCCACCCCCCACTAGTGTGACTGCCATCACAACGCTGGTAGTCAAGCAAGATCCTAAGAGCTCTATCAATACGTATACTCACATATTAAGATAGAAAAACCAAGTAGCATACTACCATGTTTAGCAAGACTGTTATATACATGTGAATATCCCAAGCTTCCATTAAGTAATATACAAACTAGTATGATACAATAATGGCCCCTAAGGCATATACACTAACAAAAACTTCTCTGTGCACCTGAGACCTGAGCAGAAAATAAACATTCCATAAAATACAAAAATATCACAAAAGAATAACTGGAGGAAACTGGGTCGAATCGGCCACAACTCGGCCGCGGATCCGCGGCGGATCGGTAGGATCGGCCGTGGTTCCGCGGTCGTATGGCCGATTCACAAACCCATTTTTCTCCAGTGTTCTTATAAGTCTCTGTAGGTTATTCTGCAGCAACCTGAAAAAATTTTAGAGCCCGTTTTAAATTCGACAGAAACTATGTGATATCGATGTGTTTTCCGGTTCGTTTTGCGTTCAAAATTCATACGACTTCGCTAATGAGTTAATTATTGTTTAGCGAGGCTCTGATACCACTGTAAGTCGATGTACAACACCCCACGCCTTGCGGGGAGGCGGAAATATGAAAAACGATCTTGTTCTTTGCTATAACATCGACTAACCGTAAGAATCGTTGCTAAACTATAACTAACGATAAACATAGGAGTTCTAAACTACTATGTGAAGTGATTATACCTAATGAACCGTGTCCTTCGTCTTTTCGTTTGGTACCTCCTCCTCGGCCTTCTCCAAGTAGTAGACGATCCACCCGAGAGCTATACTTCAAGCTTCACCTCAAACTAGAGGTAACTAGGTTTCTTAAAGTGCTAATCTAAGTAACCTAGGTGATATAGAGTTGGGTTATGGATTAAGTAGTCTAATCTAATCCTTGATCTCAACACATGAGAGGGGAAGATTAGGGTTTGAAGAGAGAGAGCTTGAGGAGAGAGAAGGTGAGCATGAGAATAAGAATGAGATAATGATCTATCATGATATATATGAAGCATTATCATTTATCCAATAAATAGAAAATAGGATTTAACAACCATGCTTCATAAATACAAATGGGTGATTCATCTCCATGAGTCATTAAGCATTTATGATGCATTAATGACATGGATGAATCACACAAATGAGTCACTAATCTCATTTAATGCATATGCCACCTAAACCCCCAAGTCACCATCTTCTAGAAGCTTCTCGTGAAATTACGAGAACGCCCCTCCTATCCGTGAAAACACGGAAAAAATTTAGACTGTATAAATCCAATATCCCGATACTAGAATCTGGCTTAAACCAAAGCCGACTAGTAAAAACTGTCCGAAAGTCGTACGTGCGTAAACACGCGTATGCGTCCGAACCCTTGTCGTAAAACCATACGACCTCTATCTCGTTTCGCCTAGAGCAGGGAAACTCTCTGTGTGGGACTCTAATGACTCGACTACTACGCTGGCAGTGGGTTTAACCACAGACCGCAAGCGGCACTAGCTGTACGTAACGGTCCCCAGGTAGATGTCGATAAGAAGGCCGATGAGGAAACCCATCCGAACTCCTACTGAGCCTGATGTGACAATCTCCGTACAGTCCGGTCTGTTCGTCTAAGACTATCTCATATCCGGCCTAGGGGTGGCAAGCGTCAGTCCCCTAATAGCGGTATAAGTTGTGTCGGAGCGTAGCCCATTACACCCTGAGAAACTACTGGAACCTACCAGTAAATCTCGCTTGCCCTGGCCAGGGACTTTGCGTAATGGCTCTCTGACACAACGCAATATCAACTCCCAATACCGGGAGAGACGAATCCTGTTTAACCGCCATTGCCTCCAAGTGCTCGAGACTGCACCCAACTGCTACCTGTTTGCATGACTCCTTTGAGCCGTGGTAAGGTAGCAATCTAAGAACAGTGGGACACACTCGAGGCGAAGTAGCGGTGTCAAGTCTGCGGACTATGCTGTACTCATGTCACCTGGGAACTGTTAACTGACGACTGGTATAAAACCAACCAATAGTTCCCTGCGAGTCCTGTCGGGTGTACCCGTAACCCAACGAGCACCTGTATACTATCTCCAGTACGACGTACTGACGGCTGTGGGACAGACCATCTCCCCAACTGGGATGAGAAGCATACAAACCAGTCTACTCCGGAGTATCGATGCCCTGTCTCGATAGTCCAACGACTAGGGACCTGAAAAAGGATGTGCTTGTAGACTACCCAGCCTCCACTAGTGTGACTGCCATCACAACGCTGGTAGTCAAGCAAGATCCTAAGAGCTCTATCAATACGTATACTCACATATCAAGATAGAAAAACCAAGTAGCATACTACCATGTTTAGCAAGACTGTTATATACATGTGAATATCCCAAGCTTCCATTAAGTAATATACAAACTAGTATGATACAATAATGGCCCATAGGGCATATACACTAACAATGCAGGTGCTCGTTAGGTTACGGGTACACCGGACAGGACTCGCCGGGAACTGCAGGATGGTTTTATACCCATCGTCAGATAGCAGTTCTCAGGTGACATGAGTACAGCTTAGTCCATCGACTTGACACTGCTACTTCACCACGGGTGTGTTCCCACTGTACTTAGATTACTACCCTACCACGGCTCAAAAGAGCCGTGCAAACAGGTAGTAGTTGGGTGCAGTCCCGAAACACTTAGAGGCAGTGGCGGTTAGACAAGATTCGTCTCTCCCGGTATTGGGGGTTGATATCGCGCTGTGTATGGAGAGCCATTACGCAAAGTCCCTGGCCAGGGCAAGCTAGATTTACTGGTAGGTTCCAGTAGTTTCTCAAGGTGTAATAGGCTTCACTCCGACATGACTTATATCACTATTAGGGGTCTGACGTTTACCGCCCCCTAAGCCCGATATGTGACAGTCCTAGTCGAACAGACCGGACTGTACGGAGATTGTCACATCAGACTCGGTTGGAGTTCAGATGGGTTTCCTCATCGTCCTTCTTATCTACATCTACCTGGGGACCGTTACGTACAGCTAGTACCGCTTGCGGCCTGTGGTTAAACCCACTGCCAGCATAGTGTCGAGTCTTTAGAGTCCCACACAGAGAATTTTCCTGCACCGGGTAAAAGGTGTAGAGGCCGTATGGTTTTACGGCAGGGCCGCGATCACTTACGTACACTTGTGCACGTATTATGATCGGGCAGATAATACCAGCGGGCTTTGGTTTAAGCCAGATTCTAGTATTATACAGATGGATTTATTCAGTCAAAGATTATCCGTGTTTTTCGGAAATAAGGATGGGAGGGGCAGTCTCGTAATTTGTCGGGAAGCTTCTAGAAGAAGATGACTCATTTGTATTTATTTCTTTTGGATTAAACACAAATGAGGTGGAGAGATGAGTTGTAAGTTTTCATTAAATGCTTAATGACTTATGAGGTGATTCACCCTTAGGATTAAATGAAGCTCACAAGATATTTCTAGATATTTATCAAGAGATATTTGTATGCTTCATTATATTATTTCATGAGTTATTATTCATTATCATTATCACAAAAGCTTTCTCTCTCCTCAAGTCTTCATCTTCTTCCTCAAAACCCTAAAAGCTCTCTTGAGTTGAGAATCCTAGGGTTTAAGTGACTAAGTAATCCATCTAATTACTCTACACCCTCTAGGACTTCTAGATTAGCGATCTAGAAGCCGTAGTTATCTCAGATTCGAGATAGGAGCTCGGACTATAGACTCTTGGGTGGATCGTCTTTGACTCGGGGAGGCCGTTGAGGTGCCCATGTTCCATAGAGCCTACGAGGTGTGGAGGATAGCGATGAAGACCCGAAGGACAAGTAACGTGAGGTATAACTTTGAATCCGAGTAGTTAAACCTCTCGTAGTTTGCTAGTAATGGTTTAGATACGATCCGTGTGCTCAAGTCCGTGTTACGAAGCTTTAATAATTGTTTTTGATATATTTTACCTCCCCGCGAGCTCGTGGGGTGCGTGACATGGACTTACAAAGCTATGTCAATGAAATAATATTCTTTAAAGTGTACGTGACATGGCAATTAACGATGATGATGTGTGTGAGCCGGCAAGCAGGTGTACGTGGAACATACACATCATCGATAATGGTGCCGGTGTCCTGACAACAGGGTTTCATAATAATTACAGATAACATATGTATAAACATGCAATGCAATGAAACATCATGAATATACAGAAAGTGATATAGTAACAACAACACTGAAGAATAAACCTACCCAATATGTGAGTCATACAGTATGGTATTTTAAAGTACTCACGATTCACTGCATTATGACTCAAGCCCAGTCAAAAGGGTAAGGAAATCCACCTAGTTCTGAGTCAGCCTATATTTATATCTAGTAGTCGATGATCTCGCCTCAATAGTATCATGTACGATAGAATATATATATATATATATATATATATATATATATATGACATTCTCGAGTCAAGAGTGCGGATCTAACATCATAATTATATCTTGTACAGTAAATCTATCGTACGGCATCCTAAATCTGGGTACGGGCCAAATATCATGTTTATCTTATTACTCTTCTGATATCCTTATCATCACATATCGTGAACGGGGAGGGGGGGTAGTGATCTAAGTCTAGTACAATACTAATATTATCGACATATATGTACGCGTGTGAGTGAATACACATCGCCCATCAATCCGCTAATAACATGTCGTATCTCATAATACCAACCAAATCACATCGCCGATCTCATGGCACCATGCCTAATCTCATCGACTCATCTCCAAATACCATATAATATCCTCAATCATCCGTGTATACGTATATGTATATATATAAACCCACACATCCACATCTATCCACATACGTAAAACGTATACACCCATAACCATATCCCATATGTGCATGTGTCCGTGTAACCACCTTACTCTAGGGTTCGCGACTAAGAAACCAACTAAAACACTTTCCTGAAATCTCGCTAACACTAACCAATGATCTCCTAAAGCTCTTCTTGCTAAGGTTCATATCTCGAAATATCCCATATATGTATATCTATATCACATCATAACATTTCTTACAACTTTGCGGTGGTGCTGTATGCCATCCACCCGACTTCCCCCGTAGATATAAATCTACTCACCTTGATCTTCGCTTTCCGTTTCCGACTTCGCCATGCGCTTGCTTGTCGTCTCGAAGTCCTCGTGGGGGTACCTACACATCATAACGTATCGTATCGCATTAAAAACCAAATCAAAGCCAAAACGACATGCTAAAAGTCTATAGGTTCGAACCTACGGACTACGCCTTCAAAACCACCAAACAACTCTCGATATCGTCGTACAAACGTCAAACCATCGAGTTAAAACCAAATTCCAAAAATCCGGAATTCAAAATACGCAAAACAAAATCTCGAATCAAAACAGCAACACAAGGAAATGGTCCCGGATTTTACCCTAGGCCAAAATAGTCAATTTTGCATATGTAAAGGGTCTAGTTTACTGGAGATAGATCTACAGAACAAGTACGAACCAAAATAAGCCAGATCTGGCCGTAATTTGCTGCCAGAGGGGATTTATTTGCGGCCTGGGTGAGGGTATAGGGGCTGGGGTCTTGGGTGATGCTTACAAGGTGCCTGCACACTCCTCTGTGTTTGCTAAATAATTTTATAAGTCTCCGGGTGTTAGCAGATTCAGTTTTCCTATCACAATTCTCACAATTTCAATGTCGGCAGAAATTCAAAGTTCGCGTTCCGGGGTTAAGTTTCAGGTTTGGGTTTGAATTCTAGCACTAGGGGGTTTGTGTGGCCTCTACTAAGCTCAATTACACATCACAACTTAAGAATTCCACAAAACCCTAACTAGGAATTTTCAAAGTTCACTAAACCGCATCAAAACACTTCTAATCTTGTATGGGTGCTAAGGTAGTGGAAATATAATGCTAATGGTGCAGAAATTACCTCATTTGGCAATCCAAGAAAATCCTTGAGTTGCCCCAAGTGCTCAAAATCCTTGCTTTCTAGGTCCAAAGTGTTTGCCATGAGCTTGTGAACATTTTTATTAAAATGGAGATGGGATTTTGGGTTGTTTCTAATGGTGCTTTGTGGCTTGAAGAGGGAGAGGGAGGAGGTGCTGCCATGAGAGAATGAGGGAAGAAATTGATGAAGGAATGAAGAAGGAATGGGAGCCTTGGTCCAGGGTTTGACCCCTTACCCTCTCTCTCTCATGCCCATCCCTCACTATTCTATTCTTTATTCCTCTTTCTTTTTCTTTTCTTTTCTATCTTATCTTTTCTTATCTCTTCTCACTTTAATCAAAACAAAACCCAAAGTGAAAAAATGAAGAGAAGCCATGAGAGAAAATGTAAAAATGTAAAAATGACATGTGCATGCCATGTGCACAAAACACGCTTAATGCGCGATGAGTGATATTTAATCGCGATTAGCAATAAATAGTGTATAATTAATCATAAAAACTTATAATTTGCATAGATCACATAAAGCACCCTCATTTCAGTAATTTCCATAATTTTCCAAATTTCCCCCAAATTTATCGGAATTTAATTATACCGCATTATTAAAATATTCATAGTAATTATTATTTAATTATAAAAATTCCCAAAAATAATATTTTATTTTCCTGAAATGTTACAATCTTTCCCCCGTAAAGAAATTCGGTCCCCAAATTTAAATTTAAACCCCTCAAATACTAAAACATTTCAGTAAAAAGTCCAAGTCGTCGGGGCTCCGAAATCATCAATACATAAAACGCATCATAGCGTAATGCATGCGCGTGAACAATGAGCAGATAACTCCAAATCAAAACTCCGTCATGCATCCCTCAATCATCGGAGTCATGGCGAAGACATCAATGTCAAAGCCCAAAACGAAACCAATCATGATATACATCAAAACCATGCATGTAAACATCAAAACTAAACATGTAAACATCAGAAGGAAATGCATACCAAACCTTTCATGTTGTTGTGCGATGCGCGTATCGCAATACAGGGGCAGACGTCTATTGTAAGAAAATAACTATATATAGACTTATCCTTTGTTTAATATGCACGTCCGAGCCGTTTTTGAAAATAATTTAGAAGGGTTTCCTTGTTTTAAACGTTTCGTGTCATATCGGACACGTAGGTAAATACTGATACTATAGCTCCCTTTTTGGAAATCCCTTCGATAACTATCAATGCATGCAAAATATCTCCAGGTACTGCCCTCTGACTAGTCCTGCTCAGTACGAAAACAAATAACAAATATCACAAAAACGTACTGCTCCATAAGAAATCAATCCCAAAATGTGCATATGAATGTCATGTGCGTCTGGTGCGCACGGAAATCGAAATCAATAATTGTGCCATACATGTGCACAAAACAAAATCTAAGTGCAACGGGTGTGCACGAAAACACCTGTCAAGGGCAACGGGTGTTCCTGACAGCAACATCAGGTGCATCTGATGTGCACGAAGAATCCCGATTTAGTGCATCTGGTGCGCACAAAACCATATCTCATATCATGCGCTCAACATGCGCGAAAATCCAAATCAAGTACATCCGTCATGCATGAATGAAGGCTAAATCAAGGGCATCGAACATGCATGAATACGAACATCAAGTGCAGACGCGCACAAAATACAAATCTGGTAACACAAATGCTCAAAGACACAATTCGGGTGCAACCAAGGTACGGAGTATAATTCCGGTGCAACCAATGCACAAAATACCTAACTTGTGCAACAAATGCTCGAAATATGAATCCGGTGCATCCAGTGCACGAAATACAATACAGTGCAACAATTGCAAAAAAATACAAATATGGTGCATCAAGTGCACAAAATACCAACTCCAGTACATCCAGTGCACGAAATACCAAATACAGTGCATCCAGTGCACGAAATACCAAATACAGCGCATCTAGTGCACGAAATACCAAATACAGTGCATTCAATACACGAAATACCAAATACAGTGTATCCAGTGCACAAAATACAATATAGTGCAACAATGCACAGCGTAAAAACCTAGTGCAACAACTGCACAAAATACAAATCGGGTGCAACAAGTGCACGGAAATGCATCAATAACTCAAATGCGTAAAAAAAAAGCAACACCGAGTGTGCCAAGGTGTATAAAATCATAAACGCGTGCAACTGCGTGAACAAAATACGTATCCACGCACTGCAAGCACATGTAAGCTATACCGAGTGCAAAAACGAAATCGAGTGCATACTACCTACACAAAAATCAAATCAGCTGTATTCAATCCATGAAATCAAAAACATGTGCAGCCATGGCACAAAACTGAATCAAGTGCAATAAAGCTGCACAAATCATAAATCAACACAACAGTGTATAAAGCATATCTCAAGTGCAATAACTATGCACAAAATGTAAATACTCAGTAGGTGCAGCCATGGTGCACGAAAACAATACCATAAAGCCCAATCATCAAAACTCAAATTCAAGTGATATAAGCGTGATATTCAGATCACAACGTAAATCGCAACGAAGGACATTGAGGTACGCCTCCTACAATGTCGAAAAGTGTCGGTGCGCCCAAAACTGGCAGAGCAAGAACATCCGCTGCCTCCTGCTCACGGTCTGGCGCCTTTTGTCTCTGGGTCTTCATTTCTCTGTGGATTACCAATATTGCAATCCATTGGCTCGTCGGCCCGGTTTGGTGTACTAATTGAAACGATCCGATCTAGCATATCCTCTAATGATCTCTGGTCAATTATCATGGTCACTCATAACATATCTCATCAATGATGCCGAACTCTGGTCTCCTGGGTGTGCGTAATACAACTGATCCTGGGTCTCGGTCTTCTCGTATAGTACTCCAGAAAGGTTCTGTCGATGTATCTCCCAAATCTCGTTTCTGCCGAACTGCCCGGAAGTTATCATCTTTTAATAAATCTGTTTCTTGTTCCGGAACGGCTGCATACTCATCAAGACTCCTTCTGAAAGATATATTCATATACAACGCCTCTGCATGCGTATCACATCTCTGATGTCAGCGGAGTGGAACGTCAACTCATCAAGATCTCGTACGAACCTCTTACTCCCCTTTTCTCTGATGTCGACTGATTCGGACTTGTCTCTTCGTGGCTGCATAAACTGCGCTCCAACGGCTATACTCGTATCTGGAGTCTCCCAAGCAATGTATCCCATCACATGATATCCGAATGATGTCGAACTTTTCGATAGATTCGTCAAGGTTCCATAATCCCCCAAGTGCTCAATATTTTGAGTACAGTTTAATAGTATCGAGTACATACCACAGCACCAGTGGACTAGCCGTAGAAGGGCAAACCCAAGCCTCACTAATGGCACCGCGAAACTGCCGCAAACCCTAAGGTTCAAAGCTTTCACATGGTCATTATGTTGAGTTAGGGTTTTCATTCTTCTAGAAGGTCCATAGAATTGCTTGCATGTCTTTTCGAATACTTTAAACTTGGAATATGGGTTTCTAACATTCGATCGCCTCTATCGACACTCAACGTACCTGCGTGAAGTCGTCTCTAGCTGGAATCAATCAATCTGATGACCTCGCATCGGGGTAAGCGAACGAACCACATGTCCTAGCCATTCATCCTCGGGTGACTAGCGACTATCTATCATATCTCAAGTATAACTCGTACTGCAATAGCTCCAACATCTAGGGCGATATCTCGTCGTCCGCAGCAACAACTGGCTCATCCGTCTGCACGCTGAACAGTACCTCAATCATCAAATAATCGGTGCATCGATGATCATCATATTCTGGCTGGCCTCTAGCAGTAGCCTGATCCTCTGGCACTGATCTGCAAGTCCGAGAAATCTCGTAAAAGCGATCCATCAAATGCTCCTGGCGCGAAAACGCGATAAAACGACGCCTCTATGCAATCGTATGTCCGTGGAATCACACCCTGGTCGGTCCTCGTCCATGACGAGCTCGTGCTGACCGCAACTCTAGCCGTAGCTCTCTCTACCCGTGTAATCGTGGCAGCAAACCATAAACCGATATTGAAGAGGATAAATCATAAGAATGAAGATAATACTGTGCAAAGAAATGTACATCCTAAGGTTTCTTAAGCGGAGTATCGTATCGTAAGTATGCCGCGGAACATACCCACGGTACGTCACTCCTCTTAAGTCACCTACTCCATCAACCAAGGGCCATCCTACACTCAGAAGGTAAAACCTAACGTTCTGATACCAACTTTGTCACGACCCGAAAAGTACGGAACATGACCGGCACTTGTATTACGAAACGTCTCGAGGCGTACGTAATCTAAGTAAGCCAAAACCCAGAAATCAAAACCAATTAAAGCAGTAGAGTGAAGGAAAAACCAATTTAAAGTAAGTAGTTTAACAACATAAGCCGAAGTATGCATTTTTTAAAATCTCAAGTCTTTTCTGAAAATTTCGGCAGAGTTTCCTTTGTAAATATTGACCCCAAACGGGTACAAACCTGATAAAGCATATATAATGAATAAGGTATCCCCAAGCGGGAGCTAGCTCTTCGCCAAAAGGGTGGACAAAACCCTCAAGCAATATAATATACAACGCTGAAGGGCGAGGATCAAAACTCAAAAGAAAGGCGCATATCTACCAGAAAACCATAATAATACAAGCGCGACTCTAAGGTCGAAAGAATAAACACTCGTCTTCTAGTTCTATCAAATATACAAGTCTGGTTGATAGAGTTTTATTAGATACAACTGAAATAACAAATATATAATGGTGGTCACGATGCAAGTGAACCCACCTACCAAAGCAATCACCCAGAATGAACAGTGTGCCAGCAAAACCGCAACGAAACCTGTACAGCAAAACCTGCAAGGAACTGTGGCACAACGGGGGTGAGTTGCGAACTCGTGGGTAGAAAACATCACAGAGCAGAAATCGCATGTATGACTCATCGTAGGTCATATCAAGTAATATCCTCAAATAATATCCTGATCCATCTACATATAAATGCAATACTACGTGCTCGTGTCAGTGCCTCAGATAGCAATATATCAGATATATGATGTATGAATGCATTACGAATGGAAATAGAATACATCATGAATGAGACAACTGTTTTCTTTATTTAATGAGATTCCTGTATGTATATAAATCGAATATCATCAATGAAATCAACAGAGAAATCAGTTTCAAGTATCGACACAAAACATGAATCTCAATATCTCAATATCTCAGGCTCTGGCTATCCGGACTGGCCTGTATCATCAAATCTCAATATCTCAGTGTCTCAAATCTCAATATCTCAATATCTCAGGCTCCGGCTATCCGGACTGGCCTGTATCATCAAATCTCACGACCACGAACGGTATCCTCCGGATATCCGCCTCGCCAAACAATTACCGGTAGGCAGTCTGCACCTGTCGGGCTCATCATCCTCCATGAAATCACTCTCGCCCCGGGATACCATACCGGGTCCACCATGTACCCGAGACGGTTCATACTACTCCTCGAAACAGGTATCGAAATCCAACAGCTATCATGAAAACTCATGGTGGACGACTCATATATCATGAGAAAACCGCAACTTGCATTTTAGAGAGAGAGAGAGAGAGAAGTTTATATATATATTCTTGCGGTTTTCCCCCAAATCCCAAAATCTCATGAAAATCCGAAGTCTAAAAATACAGAGTAAGCAAACAGTGAATATCGGCATAAAACTCCATAATACTGCATGACCAATGAATATATTAATGCCTCTGATATCATGCAATGAGTGCAATAGTTAAACTAGCATATAAGAGTGATAACATATTGCAACTATCAACTAGCAAGCTATGTCAATGAAATAATATTCTCTAAAGTGTACGTGACATGCCAATTATTGATGATGATGTGTGTGAGCCGGCAAGCAGGTGTACGTAGAACATACACATCATCGGTAATGGTGCTGGTATCCTGACAGCAGGGTTTCATAATAATTACAGATAACATATGTATAAGCATGCAATGCAATGAAACATCATGAATATACAGAAAGTGATATAGTAACAACACTGAAGAATAAATCTACCCAATATACGAGTCATACAGTGTGGTATTTTAAAGTACTCACGATTCACTGCATTTGAAAATAAGTATGACTCGAGCCCAGTCAAAAGGGTAAGGAAATCCACCTAATTCTGAGTCGACCTATATATATATCTAGTAGTCGGTGATCTCGCCTCAATAGTATCACGTACGATACAATATATATATATATATATATATATATATATGACATCCTCGAGTCAAGAGTGCGGATCTAACATCATAATTATATCTCGTACGGTAAATCTATCGTATGGCATCCCAAATCTGGGTTCGAGCCAAATATCATGTTTATCTCATTAATCATCACATATCGTGAACGGGAGGGGGGGTACTGATCTAAGTCTAGTATAATACTAATATCATCAACATATATGTACGCGTGTGAGTGAATACACATCGCCCATCAATCCGCTAATAACATGTCGTATCTCATAATATGAACCAAATCACATCACCCATCTCATGGCACCATGCCAAATCTCATCGACTCATCTCCAAATACCATATAATGTCCTCAATCATCCATGTATATGTATATGTATATATATAACCCACGCATCCACATCTATCCACATACATAAAACGTATACACTCATAACCATATCCCGTGCGTCCATGTGTACGTGTAACCACCTTACTCTAGGGTTCGCGACTAAGAAACCAACTAAAACACTTTCCTCAAATCTCGCTAACACTAACCCATGATCTTCTAAAGCTTTTCTTGCTAAGGTTCATATCTCGAAATAACCCATATATGTATATCTATATCACATCACAACATTTCTTACAACTTTACGGGGGTGCTATACGCCATCCACCCGACTTCCCCCGTAGATATAAATCTACTAACCTTGCTCTTCGCTTTCCATTGCCGACGTCGCCATGCGCTTGCTTGTCGTCTCGAAGTCCTCGTGGGGGTACCTACATATCATAACGTATCGTATCGCATTAAAAACCAAAACAAAGCCAAAACGACACGCTAAAAGCCTATAGGTTCGAACCTACGGAATACGCCTTCAAAACCACCAAACAACTCTCGATATCGTCGTACAAACGTCAAACCATCGAGTTAAAACCAAATTCATAAAATCCGGAATTAAAAATAAGCAAAACAAAACCCCGAATCAAAACCGTAACACAAGGAAATGGTCCCGGATTTTACCCTAGGCCAAAATAGTCAATTTTGCATATGTAAAGGGTCTAGTTTACTGGAGATGGATCTACAGAACAAGCACGAACCAAAATGGGCCTGGTCTGGCCGCAATTTACGGCCAGAAGGTATTTATTTGCGGCCTGGGTAAGGGTATAGGGGCTGGGGTCTTGGGTGATGCTTACTAGGTGCCTGCACACTCCTCTGTGTTTGCTAAATAGTTTTATAAGTCTCCGGGTGTTAGCAGATTCAATTTTCCTATCACAATTCTCACAATTTCAATGTCGGCAGAAATTCAAAGTTCACGTTCCGGGGTTAAGTCTCAGGTTTGGGTTTGAATTATAGCAAGGTTTGTGTGGCCTCTACTAAGCTCAATTACACATCACAACTCAAAAATTCCACAAAACCTAACTAGGAATTTTCAAAGTTCACTAAACCGCATCAAAACACTTCTAATCTTGTATGGGTGCTAAGTTAGTGGAAATATAATGCTAATAGTGCAGAAGTTACCTCATTTGGCAACTCAAGAAAATCATTGAGTTGCCCCAAGTGCTCAAAATCCTTGCTTTCTAGGTCCAAAGTGTTTGCCATGAGCTTGTGAACATTGTTAATGAAATGGAGATGGGGTTTTGGGTTGTTATTTATAGTGCTTTGTGGCTTGAAGAGGGGGAAGGAGGAGGTGTTGCCATGAGAGAATGAGGGAAGAAAATGATGAAGGAATGAAGAAGGAATGGGAGCCTTTGTCCAAGATTTGACCCCTCACCCTCTCTCTCTCTCTCATGCCCATCCCTCACTATTCTATTCTTTATTCCTATGACTTTTTATTATCTTTTCTTTCTTATCTTTTCTTATTTCTTCTCATTTTAATCAAAACAAAACCCAAAGTGAAAAAATGAAGAGAAGCCATGAGAGAAAATGTAAAAATGTAAAAATGACATGTGCATGCTATGTGCACAAAACACGATTAATGCGCGATTAGCGATATTTAATCACGATCAGCACTAAATAGTGTATAATTAATCATAAAAACTTATAATTTACATAGATCACATAAAACACCCTCATTTCAGTATTTTCCATAATTTTCCAAATTTTCCCCAAATTTATCGGTATTTAATTATACCGCATTATTAAAATATTCATAGTAATTATTATTTAATTGTAAAAATTCCCAAAAATAATATTTTATTTTCCTGAAATGTTACAGTGATCTACATCTGGTCTGATACATAACATCGCATACATGATAGAGCCTACTGCCGAAGCATAGGTTATCCCTTGCACGCGAGTTCTCTCCAAATCAGTCTCGGGAGACATCTTTTTGGTGAGTGATTCATGAGTAAGTGGGCAAACCACCACGCTTATAATCCTCCATACTAAACCCTTTTAGTATGGTGTTAATATACCTGGATTTGGGACACTCCCAACATCCACTTAGATCTATTACCATAGATCATAATCCACAAGATATAGTAGGTATCATCCAGATCATCCTTGGAGAATTCTCGTGATAAGAGGAGCTTGACCAAATGTAGCATAGGAAACCATTTCCTATCAAGAGTATGTCATTTACGTACAATACGTTTAAGACAACCTCAGTCTCCACTACCTTCTTGTATATACAAGGTTCATCTACCTTTTTGATGAAGTCAAACTCTTTGACCGCCACATCAAAACAGATGTTCCAACTTCATGATGCCTGCTTTAATCTTGATGGACTTAAGCATAGGTTTGAAAGTCTCAGCTTTTCCATCTACACCAAGAATCTTCTCAAGATCCATTTGCTCCTGATGGGTTTTACCCCTTTAGGTGCAACATTCAAAGTCATATTTTGTTGGTGTACATGGATTCCATCTTAGATTGCATAGCATCCAGCCATTGCACAGAATCCCCACTCGTGATGGCCTGCCTGAACCTAGTTGGGCCATCATCTACCATGATGCAATCCTCGCTTCCACTGTCACCGAGAAGACCGTAGTATCTCTCAAGTGGATGGGGAACTTTACCAGATTCGCAGAGAGGCTGAGGTTCGTTGGAGACTATTGAATCCTTTGGTTTCACTAAATCATCAGCTGTTAGTTTGTCTAGATGGAACTCCTTCCAGTTCTACCTCATGACCACAAATTTCTTCATAAAAAATTCCTTTTCTAAAAGGGTGGCATGCTGAGAAACAAAACACCTTTTGCTTCTCAGTTTGGTAGAAGATAATCCTTCGCAAATGTTTAGAATATCCAACAAACTTATACAGAACTGACCTTGCCTCGAGTTTGTCCGGATATTGTTTTTCAACATAGGCCGGACAACCCCATATCTTAACTCGTTTAAGACATGGTCTCTTCCCATTTCATATCTCATATGGAGTGGTAGGCACTGATTTGGATGGAACCCCATTCAATAGGTATGCAGCTTCTCAATTGCTTAACACCAAAAGTAAACAGGCAACTCAGCTGTAACATTTCAGAAAAATAAAATATTATTTTTGGGAATTTTTATAATTAAATAATAAATATTATGAATATTTTAATAGTGCGGTATAATTAAATACCGATAAATTGGGAAAAATTTGGAAAATTATAGAAATTACTGAAATGAGGGTGTTTTAAATGAAATAAGCAAATTATGAATTTTTATGATTAATTATATTCCATTTTAATGCTAATCGCGATTAAATATCGCTAATCGTGTATTAAGCCGGATTTGTGCACATGACATGCACCATGTCAAATTACACTTGTTACATTTTCTTTCATGGTTTCTTTCTAATTAGCATGCATGGTTTTAATTTTTAAAGAGAAGAGAAAAGAAAAGAAATGAAAAGAAAAGAAAAAGGAAAAATGAGAAAGAATGTAGCATAGTGAGAGGTATGGGCAAGAGAGAGAGTGAGAGGTATGGGCAAGAGAGAGAGTGAGAGGGGTTTTCTTTGACTTAGCCATTCCTTCATCTTCATCATCACATCTTCATCACTTCACCATGGCTGCTGCCCTCCTCCCTCCACCACCTCAATCCCTGACTTCATCATGAAAAATCCATCAAAATATCATCCTCACTTCATTAAAAACATGCACAAGCTCACTAGATGCATTTTGGACCAAGAAAGGATGAATTTTGGAGACTTGGGGCAACTCAAGAATTTTCTTGAGTTGCCAAATGAGCTAATTTCTGCACCCTTAATATTGTATTTCGATTACCTTAGCAACCATACAAGTTTAAAGGTGTTTTATTTTGGTTTAGTGACCACTGAAATTTCCTAGAAGAGGTTATGTTGAATTCTTGAGTTGTGTTTGTTCTAATGAGCTTTATTGGTGACTTTAAACCCCCCTTAGTGTTAGAAATCCAGACCAACCCCGGACAAAAACCTGAAACCCAAATTTAAAACTTGTCATGTCGGTTTTGTGGAATTGTGATGCCTATAGGAAATCTGGAGTGATCTGGAGAATTTTTGAGAAACATAACCAACTCCAGTGGACTAGAATTGGCACTAGGAGACCCCCCCTCTGCACATGAACCCAAATGGAGCCAGTATAACCGAGCAGGCCAGATTTTAGGGAGTAATGGCCGTCCACATTGATGAATTTGGTGCCCAGGTTCCTTCTGTGGGTCATATACACCCTATACATCACCCCAGTACTGTTTGTGCACCTAGTTTTGACCTGAACTAAAATTTGGGAACACTTTTATGGGTTGCTGCCTTGTATTTCGTGATGTTTATGAATTTATGTTTTGATATTTGTGTTTGGTATCGGTCACTTGACGTTTTTACGTCGATATCGGGTGTTTTTGGGCTCTTTTGTGTGAGTAGACCGTAGGTTTTGACCTATGTGAGATTCGTGTGTCGTTTTATTTCTGAATTGGATTTTAATGCGTCACAATACGTTATGATATGTATGTACCCTCACGAGGACTTCGAGACGACAAGCAAGCGCGTGGAGACATCGGCATCGGCAAGCGAAGATCAATGTGAGTAGATATATATCTACGGGGTAAGTCGGGTAGATGGAGTATAGCACCCCCGCAGTTCGTAGTGTAGTATACGATATGTATGTTATATATATGATTATTGTGTCTTGAAACTTGGATGATTAGTGAGTAAAATATTAGATGTTCATGAGTTAGTTTTAGTGTATTAGAAGTAACTTAGACATTTTCTTTGTCGCGAACTCTAGAATAAGGTTTACACTCACACACACACACTTGCATACATTATATTTTCTTATGCGTATATAGGGATATGTGTATATATATATATATGTATACACATGGGTATGGGACTGTGTGTGTGTGTGTGTATACGTATACATATTCATGGATTATGAAGAAAGTACATGGTATTTGGAGATGAGTCGATGAGATTGGGCATGATGCCATGAGATCGGTGATGTGACATGGTTCGTATTTGAGATACGACATGATATTATAGCGAGTCTTTGGGGCGATGTGTTTTCATACACACGCATATATGTGTGTGTGTGTATGTGTGTGTGTGTGTAGATGGTATCAGTATGTACTAGACGTTAGATCTGTACCCAGATCACGATATGATGATAAGGATACTAGTTGATTAAGGAGATAAATGTGATATTGACGCGTACCCATATTTGGGATGTCGTACGATGGATTTACCGTACGAGCTAGATATTGATGATAGATCCGCACTCTTGACTCGAGGATGTCATGTTATATATAGTATCGTACGTGATACTATTGAGGCGGGATCACCGACTATATATATATATATATATATATATATATATCGACTCAGATTTAGGCGGTTCCCTTACCTTTCGATTAGCCTATTAGTTTAGTCCTGTAGATTACTTGTAGATGTTAGACTAGACTCGGGTCATACCTATTTCAAAACTAACGAATCGTGAGTATTTTTAAGACAGGCCAAGGGATTTTACGGATAATTCAAAGGACATACCTTTTCTTAAAAACATCGTAGCCCTATTTTCCAAACACCACGATTCATGTTATTTCAAACGGCAAACTGTATGACCCTTATATATTAATGTAGATTATTTATTGTTCTGTTTATTATTCAGCTCCCGCATATTCTTGCTGTTCGCATAGCATTGCATGGTTATATTGTGTTTTCATATGCTATTATTGAAATTATGTTGTCAGGACACCAGCACCATTACCGATGATGCGTATGTTCCACAGACACTTGCTTGCCGGCTCACACACATCTTCATCGGTAATTTCCATGTCACGTACACATTAGAAAATACTATTCATTAGTTTAAGTGTTAGCCGATAGTTTCGACATGGTACTAATGTGCTTGCTTTTATATGATAGCTTAGACATTGCATCTATTACTATGATTTTCATGCATATCTATATATCAATTGTCATGCATTATTATTAGGGCCAGTCCAGATGCCGGAGCCCAATATTTTGTAATTCATTGTTTATTTACATTGATGATTGATATTTCGGATTTCCATGAGATTTCTGGATTTGGAGAAACCGCAAAGATTTATAAACTGACTATCATTTTTAAAATGAAAGATGCGGTATTCTCCTGATGTGATTTAAGATATGTCCACCTTTTGTTTTCTCGGCTCTTGAGCGATATCATACACCCGATTCGAGGAGGAGGAGGAACCATCTGTAGGTGCATGGTGGACCCGGTGCGGTACCCCGGCGCAAGAAGGTCGCAGATGATGGCGTTGAGCCTGAGACAGGGGAGCACTACTGACCGGTGATTTTATTATGACTCGACAGATATCCGGAGGATACCGATTGGAGTTGGGCCAGTCCGGATAGCCGGAGCCCAGGGGTCAGTCCGGATAGCCGGAGCCATAGATATTGAGATTTGAGGTATTTGAGATTTTATGATATGGGTCAGTCCGGATAGCCGGAGCCCGAGTTATTGGATATTGGGATATATGTTTTTTGTCGATGTTAGACACTGATTTATGTTGATTTCATTGATGATATCTCGTTTTAAATATACAGAAATCTCACTATATTATGAAAACAGTTTTCCTTTCGTGATGTATTCTGTTTTCATTTCGATGCATTCATACCTTATATTTATGATATGTTGCTATCTGAGGCACTGTCACGAGCACATGGTATTACACTTATGTATAGATGTTTACCCTTGCCACCTTATCATACTTCAGACTTTATCATTTTGAGGATATTTATATTATGATCGTATTGACTTAGGATTGAGTCATACATACAATTTCTGCTCCGTGATGTTTTCTACTCACGAGTTGGTAACTCACCTCCGTTGTGCCACAGTTTCTTGCAGGTTTTGCCGTACAGGTTCATTGCGGCTTTGCAGGCACACTGCTTTCATTCCGGCTGATTGCTTTGGTAGGTGGGTTCACTTGTATCATGACCACCATTATACTTTTATTATTTCAGTTGTATCTGGTAAACTCCATCAGCCAGACTTGTATATTTTTTTCAGACTTAGAAAACCAATTGTTTATTCTTTCGACCTTAGAGTCACGCATTGTATTATTATGGTTTTCATGATGTTTTGAGTTTCCTTTTGAGTTTTGATTGTTAGTTATATGTATGCCCTAAAGGCCATTGTTGTACATATGATGTATATTATAGTGGATGCTTGGATATATGTAGAGAGAGGACTTTCTTTCTCGATATGATAGTATGCTATCTGGTTTCACTTTATCTTAATATGTTAACGAATACTGTTTTGTGATCACGTGTTGATAAAGCCCTTAGGATATGTACTCGATTACTAGGACTATGATACAGATCATACTAGTAGGGCCAGAGTAGTCTACAAGTACATCCTATAACTGTTCCTAGTCGAGGGTGTATCGAGACAGGGCATCGATACTCCAGAGTAGACTAGCGTACACGCATCTTGACCCATATGATGGGCGATGGATGATCCCATATCCATTGGTTTTGGACATCAAAGATGGTGTACGGGTGGTCAGTGGAGACTGGGTACACTGAACGGACTCTCCGAAAACTCCTGGATGGTATTATACCTATCGTCAGATAGCAGTTCTCCGGTGACACTGGTACAGGTTAGTCTGTTGACCCGAGATCGTCATAGAGTCTTGTGTAATTCTCACTGTACTTTGATTTCCACCTTACCATGTCCAAGAGGGCGTGCAAAACGGTGGCTTTTGGGTACAGTCCCGAATCACATGGAGGCAATGAACGATAGGAGGGGTTTTGTCTCTCCCGGTATAGGGAATTGATGTTGTGCTGTGTTCTATTGGCTATAACTGGAAGTCTCTGGCCAGGGCTGATATGGAGATTTACTGGTAAGTGTTATCAGTAGTTTCTTGACCCGTTGTGAGCCTTACATCGACATGACTTATCGGTTACTGGGGTCTGGCGTTTACCACCCCTAGACTAGATATGCAACATATCAGACGAAGAGACCGGACTGTACGGGAGTGTTATTGATTGGATTTGCAGGTGAATGTACAGGCTTGCTTGTTGATCTTCTGATTGCTCAATACACAGGTGGCTGTTATGTTTAGCTTACCGCTTGCAGCTTGTGGGTGTTTGATATGATCATCACCTACTACCGGCGTGTTGACGATTCTTTAGAGTCCTACACAGAGGTTTCCTGGCTCAGGCAAAACGGAGTAGGAGCACATATGTGATATGTGCGGGACCGAGAATAATACGATATGATATACCGTATTCTATTCTCGCGATATATGATATCGGCCGGGTATATGTGATATAGCCGGGTCATCGGATCAAGTGTTGATTCGATGAATCGGTACATGTTATATTAGTCGGTTATATGCTATATAGCCGGATTGTCGGATCAAGTGTTGATTCGATAATTTAATGTATAATTATATATATGATATATTACATTACGTTAACTAATATAAGCTCGCTTTATTGATTCATTTTCTCACCGGATAATACATTGATATATATGCGATATATGTTAATTGTATTATTTTCTTTTATTGCAAAATATATTTTATATGTGATATATAATATTGTAACAAGTTAGGGTTACAAATTCAACTTGTTTTGTGGAGCTTAAAACAAGTTGGGGTTTGATTTGGGTTAGCATTTGGGTTAGCTTTTTCATGAAGCTTCATGAAGCTTTCTTTTGTTTTTTGCTAAGATATTTTGTATAGATATTTCTTATGTTAGTGTATATGCCCTAGAGGCCATTACTGTATCATACCGGTTTGTATATTTTACTTAATGGAAGCGTGGGATATTCACAGTTGTATAGACAATCTTGCTCAAAATGGTGGTATGCTACTTGGTTTGTTTCTACTTTAATGTGTGTACATGTGTTTCTTTTTGCATATCGCCTATACACATTAGTGGAGCCTTTAGGATCTTTGCTTGATTACCAGCGTTGTGATGGCAGTCACACTCGTGGGGGCTGGGTAATCCACAAGCACATCCTTATGCAGGTCCCTAGTCGTAGGACTATCGAGACAGGGCATCGATACTCGGAGTAGACTAGCGTATGCGCTTCTCATCCCAGTATGGGAGACGGTCTGTCCCACAGCCGTCAGTACGTCGTACTTGAGATAGTATGCGGGTGCTCGTTAGGTTACGAGTACACTGGACAGGACTCGTCGGGAACTGTTGGTTGGTATTATACCTATCGTCGGTTATCTGTTCCCAGGTGACATGAGTACAGCTTAGTCCGTTGACTTGACACTGTCACTTCTCCTCGAGTGTGTTCCTACTGTTCTTAGATTGCTACCCTACCACGGTTCAAAGGAGTCGTGCAAACAGGTAGCAGTTAGGTGCAGTCCCGAAGCACTTGGAGGCAGTGACGGTTAGACAGGATTCGTCTCTCCGGTATTGGTGGTTGATATCGCGCTGTGTCTAGAAGAGCCATTACACAAAGTCCCTGGCCAGGGCAAGCGAGATATACTGGTAGGTTTCCAGTGTTATCTCAGGGTGCTATGGGCTACACTCCGACACGACTTGTACCGCTATTAGGGGACTGACATTTACCGCCCCCCCAGGCCCGCCATGTGATACTCTTAGACGAACAGACCGGACTGTACGGAGACTATCACATTCAGGCTCAGTAGGAGTTCAGATGGGTTCACCTCGTCAGTCTTCTTATCGGCATCTACCTGGGGACCGTTACGTACAGCTAGTATCGCTTGCGGCCTGTGGTTAAACCCACTGCCAGCATAGTGTCGAGTTTTTAGAGTCCCACACAGAGGGTTATTCGCCTTTGGGCAAAACAGAGTAGAGGTCGCATAGGTTTGCGACGGGGTTCGTTCACATCCACGCACTTGTGCACGTTTGGTTTCCGGACAGCTAATACTAGCGGGCTTTGGTTTAAGCCAGATCCTAGTATATGTTTTGGGATTAGTTTTATCTCATTGTATTCGTGTTCCTCAGAACATGGATACGGGTGTTGTATGCACAGTTGACTGAGGCAGAGGCATAGGACTTTCATTAGGGTTGATGACCGTTGTCTTTTTCATAACCCTAATGTATATGTGAAATATAATTATTAATATTAATTAATTATAATTGTGTATGGTTAGGGTTTTTGACCATTTGACTATGGTTGACTTGTTGACCTATGTTGACAAATTGACCATCATCATTTCACATGAAAGATGCTCTTTGATTCTTGCAAAATTCATTAATGTGAAATGATAATGGTCATTTCAAGTTAACCATCACTATTATCTTTGATTAATTATTTAATTATCATAATTCACATATATGTGAGGATGGTTGATATTATCCTCATTCTCTCATGCTCATTCTCTCTCATCCTCTCCTCTCTCTCAAAGCTCTCCCTTCTCATGAGTTGAGAACCATTTTGCTTTTGAGATAAAACACCAAAATTACTCTCTACTCATCCTAAGGTTCTAGGTTTAGCACACCAAGCACTTTAGTTACCTCTAGGTTGAGGTAGGAGCCAAAGGTAGAGGCCCTCGGGGGGATCTTTCTTCGGCAAGAGAAGGCAACGAGGAGGACCCGTTCATCCCACTCCAAGGAGCAAGAAGTGAAGGAGTTCAAGACTTAGGTATAACCCTTTAACCGAGTAGCTAAATCTCTTAGCATAGTTGTTAGTTTTTGTTTAGCAAAGATCCTCCTTTTAGTCCATGTTGCCTTGAGTTCTAAAAATCGATTTTTTATACCGTTTCCGCCTCCCCGTAAGCACCGGGGTAGGCAACGTGGACTTACAGTGGTATCAGAGCCTAGCTAAACACAAACTAGCAAGTTAGCGAAGTATCTAGAATTTCGATCGGACAAAAACCGCAAAACACGTCAAAAATATCAACTTTCTGCCGATTTTTAATTCTGCTCGAAAAATAATAAATCATGTACTAAAAATCGGCTCAGGGTTTTTAAAGAACACCCAAGAAAAACGATCCAGCGAGTCGACCAACTCACCGAGGAACCGCGGCAAGAGCATGCTCTTGCCGCGGATCCGCGGCCGAGTTGACTCGTCCGTGGGTCGTTTCTCCTGCGAGTGTTCTTATATTGATGTTTTGGGATTTTAGGATGGTTTGTTTCTGCCCAGATTTTCCAGAGAACAAATTTGTATTTAGGGTGGTTACAAATCCATATTTTGATCGAACTTCTCTAGACTTTGGCTAATGGGTTATATCTGTGATGTGATATATGTATTGATCGTCTGCTAATCGCTATACATCGATTAGTGGGGGTTATACATATCTGTGATCTGTATTGTTGATGGTTTGTGTGTATGAATTCATTAGATTGTCGCGGATGAATAGCCGGGGGGGTTGTGAGATGAGAGTTTTCTTTTTCTTTCAATTCATGTAATTTGTAATTGATGTAATATTATTTATATGGCCGCACAACCGGGATGGGGTTGTAGCCGTCATTGTATAATTTCTTTTACTGTTTTTGCTCCTAGGATAGACCCATGGTGGGGTGCACAAACTACCGGGTACCTCGAAGTGCCGAGTGGCCTACTCACGGTGTTGAGGGAGGTTGCTTCGCTTCGGGTACTTGACGGGTAGTTTGCCGCACCCGTAGGGGTCTAGGGTGGGGTCTTGGCTATTCATCGCGACCGTGTAATCCGCTCTTCGTTACAGGCTCGTACGGAATGCGGATTCCTAGTATATCCAAAGTGTTCATCTTTGATCTGGAATGGCTATCATTGCATGTGATGAATGTATATATCTATATATGATATCTATTTAGGCGTTGCTTATGTTTTGCATCCGCGCTAGTCCAGCCCCCGCTCTGTCGTTAGTTAAGTAACCTAACGTTTGATGACGGGACCCCGTGGCGAATGCGGATGGCATAAGCGTACGTCATATTTTCATTGTTTTCTGCAATGGTAGGATTAATTGATGGGACGCATTAAATTAATGCAAGAAAATAAACCAAAGTAGAGTCATTGGAACACTTTCAAAACCACTCGGTTTCTTTTCAAAAACAACTTTTAAACGCGGAGCTTAAGCCACTCCTTTTAAAAGCTATCTCGTTCCATCGATTATATCAAGTTCACTACGTTCACGGTTTCGCCAAAACCATTCGTAGCCCTCCGTTGTTTCACATGGATAGTCAATAGTATTCAAGCTATGTTTGTTTGCCAAAGTCAAGGCATAGTGATTGGTAGCTATTGGGTATTTATGTGCAGCATAGATAGATGTGTTGGTTTGGGACAGTCGTACTGCCTTGTTAGCCAAAGTCAAGGGTAGGTACGGGTGGGTTCAAATTAACCTGGAGAATGACGGATAGAACTTAACATGTGACTTATGATTTGTTGGCCAAAGTCAAGGTCATAAGAGCATGGGGCAAAAATCCACATCGGGAGTTTCTAAAGAAATTGAAACTTGCTAGTGCTGCATACCATTTGGAGTGTGATAATTCTGGTAGGATTCCTTCTGTTTTGTCACGCGATGATATTTGGATCCCGATCCTACTGTGAGTATATGCTACTCCTCGGAAACTTTCTCACTTAACGATCAATGCTATAAACCAAGTAGGTGTCTAGAAAGGTGTTAGCGGGGCTACGCCCACAGGGAAAAGAGGTTACTTAATTAAGGAACTTTACGAAAGCGTTGGAAAACCTCCCTCGAAGTACCAACACTGGCCTGGCTGAACGGTTAAGCAAGTATTGTACGGTGAGATTGATCCCGACTAATTCTTCCTTTTTGGTTTGAGGAGGGATTTGAGAGACAGTGGGAGCCATCCTGTTTAGACAAACTAAAAACCACTCTAAACTTGCAAGAGCATCATGCTAAAGTGTTTCTTCTCTCTCTCCTAATTGCAGCGACCAAACATCATGACTGGACTTAAGTTACTACTAGATAAAAACATACTGACAGGGCCAAACTACAAAGATTGGCTCAGGAATGTCAAAATGGCAATCACTTATGACAAGTTGGGGTATCTCCTTACCACCAAAGCTCCCCCTGTCCCAGGTCCCAAAACCAGCGTCGCAGATAAGGAAATCCGTAAGACCTGGGAAATCGACTGCGCGAAGGCCAAGTGCCTCGTGCTTGCCTCTATGGACAATGAACATCAGAGGAGGCACGAGAATATGGGCCTTGAATCCATATTTCTCCATACAAAAGAACTGTATGGAGAGCAATCCCGTATCGCCAGATACGAAGTCTCGAAAAAGTTGTTTTCGGCGAGATTGGCCGTCGGATCATCGGTAGCGGAACACGTGCTTAAGATGATTGGCTATATTGAAGAGCTCGCGGACCTTGGGACCACGTTAGAGAACGAGCTCTATACTGACTTGATTCTCCAGTCCCTTCCTTCCACTTACGCCGAGTTTATCCCGAACTTCAACTAGTAAGAAAAAGAAGTTGAACTTTCAGAACTCCTCAACATGCTGAGGAGTGCAGAAGGCACCCTACAGAAAGGTACGGATACATCCACTTTGTTTGTTAGAGGACCATCCTCTTCTAAGACCAAGGTGAAAGCCAAGGGAAAGAAGAAGAAAACCCCCACCAAACCAAGGGGCGGTGTTAGTAAAGTGGAAGCAAAGGGAAAGGCAAAAGCAACAAAGGTAGCGGGAAAGCTTGTGGGAAAGGAAGAGGGCTTTTACTGTCACAAGAGTGGACACTGGAAGAAAGATTGCAGGGCTTGGAAGGCCAGAAACTAGGACCCGAAGCAAGTTGTGGCTTCGGCTTCAGGTGTGTATGTTATTGAAAACTGCCTATCAATAAACTCTACTTTCTGGGTATTGGATACCGGGTCAGGATCTCATATCTGTAATTCTTTACAGGCACTGAAAAAGCGTAGGGTTTTGAAGGCAGGTGATATGACCCTCAGAGTTGCAAACGGAGCTAGCATGGATGCTGAGGCAGTGGGGGACTATCACCTGGGATTGTCAGATGGACACGTTTTGGTTTTGCGTAATTGTTATTTTGTACCCAATGCAACTTGTATTATCATTTCTGTATCTTTAATATCTAAAGAATGTTATGAATTTGCATTTGTAAGCAATGTTGTAAACATTCACCTTAATCAAGTTCTGATTGGGTCAGGTACATTAAGCAACGGTATATACGTATTAAACCAACCACAGATTTTCAATGTCCAGAATACACACAAAAGAAAGTCTCCAGAAATCAATCATGCTTTCTTATGGCATTGTAGACTGGGTCACATTAATGAGAGAAGGTTGACGAAGTTACATACAGAAGGATATTTAGATCCGTTCGAATATCAATCATATGCAACTTGTCAATCCTATCTCAAAGGAAAGATGACAAAGACTCCGTTCACTAGACACGGAGTAAGAGTGAGCAAGCTCTTGAGACTCGTACACAGCGACATGTGAGGTCCAATGTCTACGCATGCGTGAAGCGGTTATTCTTACTTCATTACTTTTACGGATGACTTTTCAAGGTACGGATATGTCTTCTTAATGAAACATAAATCCGAAGCCTTTGGAAAATTCCAGGAATATAAGAATGAAGTAGAAAAACAAACAGGAAAAAGTATCAAGACACTGAGATCTGATCGAGGTGGTGAATACTTGAGTGCCGAGTTCCTGGATTACTTAAAAGAGAATGAAATTATCTCTCAGCTTACTCCTCCTTACACTCCACAACATAACGGTGTATCGGAGAGGCGGAACCGAACCCTATTGGATATGGTACGTTCCATGATGAGTAACGCTGAGTTACCGCGATCATTCTGGGGATATGCGCTAGAATCAGCTGCATACCTTTTGAACCGAGTTCCAACTAAGACTGTGCCTACTACACCATATCAGATGTGGTGTGGGAAGAAACCCTATCTTAAGCACATTAAGACATGGGGATGTCCAGCTTTTGTCAAAAAGCAGCATACGGACAAACTCGAGGCACGCTCAGTACAGTGCAATCCAAAGAACTCCAAGGGATATTTCTTATATTGCGCAGTGGAACAAAAGGTTTTTGTTTCTCGTCATGCCCACTTCTTGGAAACTGAGTTTTTGTAAAATCAGATAAGTGGGAGCGCAATAGAACTGGAAGAAATTCCAAAACCACAACCTATTACTGAAAGCTTAGTAGAACCAGAGGGTTCGAAAGATCAGGACATTCCTACGCCGCTCCGCAGAGTAGTAGGCAGTCTCATCCGCCCGAGAGATACTACGGTTTTCTCATAGACGGGGATAGAGAGGATTGCATCATTGATTATGATGAGCCGACTAGCTTCCAGCAGGCCATTCAGAGCGTTGACTCGGTAAAATGGCTGGATGCAATGCGGACCGAAATGGAGTCCATGTACACCAACAAAGTATGGACATTGGACGTTGCTCCAGATGGGGTAAAACCTGTAGGATGCAAGTGGATCTTCAAAAGGAAGATTGGTGTAGATGGACAGGTTGAGACCTATAAGGCTAGACTTATTGCAAAGGGTTTTCGTCAGAGACCTGGTTTGGACTATGACGAAACCTTTTCTACAGTGGCTATGCTGAAATCCATTCGGATCCTTCTTGCCATTGCTGCCTTCCACGATTATGTGATTTGGCAGATGGACGTAAAGACCGCTTTTCTAAATGGAAATTTAGAGGAGTGTGTCTATATGGACAAGTCAGAGGGTTTCATTCAGAGTGGGAGCAGCGGAAAGGTGTGCAAGTTGCTTAAGTCCATTTATGGACTGAAGTAGGCATCGCGGAGTTGGAACATCTGTTTTGATGAGACGGTCAAAGAATTTGGCTTTATCAAAAATCCAGATGAACCATGCATCTATAGTAGATTTGTAGCAAGAACTGTCGTATTCCTCGTTTTGTACGTGGATGACATTCTTTTGATAGGTAATGACATTCCTATGCTACAATCTGTCAAAGGGGTCTTGTCACACAGGTTCTCCATGAAAGGCCTAGGTGATGCCTCTTACATTCTGGGGATCCGGATCTATCGTGACAGATCCAAGAGGATATTAGGACTTTCACAGTCCAGGTACATCGACACCATACTGAAAAGATTCAGTATGGAAGATTCCAAGCGCGGTAATCTACCGGCTTGTCATGGGATCACCCTCTCCAAAGAGATGTCTCCCAAGACTGATTTGGAAAGGGATCGCATGTCTATTATACCCTACGCTTCTGCGGTAGGCTCTATAATGTATACAATGTTGTGTACCAGACCGGATGTAGCTTATGCACTGAGTGTGGTAAGCCGGTATCAGTCAAACCCTGGGGAGAAGCACTGGATAGCGGTAAAGAACATTCTCAAGTACCTGAGAAGGACTAAGGAGATTCTTGGTGTATGGCAGAAAAGACCTCCAGATCGAGGCCTTTGCTGACTCCAGCTTCCAGAGTGACAAGGATGATTACAAGTCCATGTCGGGTTATTTCTTTACCCTCAATGGAGGGGCGGTGTGTTGGAAGAGTTCCAAACATGAAACCGTTGCTGACTCGATGATGGAAGCGGAATATATCGCTATTGCCGATGCCGCAGAAGAAGCCGTCTGGATTAGGAAGTTCTTGACAGAACATCAGGTGGTTCCGTCCATTGTTGATCCAATACCTCTGTATTGCGACAACAACGGGGCTATAGCTTTAGCGAAGGAACCCAGGTCCCATCAGAAGTCCAGACACATCTTGAGGCAGTATCACCTGATCAGGGAGATCGTGGGTCGCCAGGAGATCGAGGTTCGGAGAGTTGCTACGGAAGATAACACTGTTGATCCATTCACGAAGGCCTTACCATAGACTCAGTTCGAGCGGCTGATCGAGATGATAGGTCTTCGATACGTCAGTACATGGCCTTAGTGCAAGTGGGAGATTGTTAGTGTATATGCCCTAGAGGCCATTACTGTATCATACTAGTTTGTATATTACTTAATGGAAGCTTAGGATATTCACAGTTGTATAGACAATCTTGCTCAAAATGGTAGTATGCTACTTGGTTTGTTTCTACTTTAATGTGTGTACATGTGTTTCTTTTAGCATATCGCCTATACACATTAGTGGAGCCCTTAGGATCTTTGCTTGATTACCAGCGTTGTGATGGTAGTCACACTCGTGGGGGATGGGTAATCCACAAGCACATCCTTATGCAGGTCCCTAGTCGTAGGACTATCGAGACAGGGCATCGATACTCCGGAGTAGACTAGCATATGCGCTTCTCATCCCAGTATGGCAAACGGTCTGTCCCACAGCCCTCAGTACGTCGAACTTGAGATAGTATGCGGGTGCTCGTTAGGTTACGAGTACACTGGACAGGACTCGTCGGGAACTGTTGGTTGGTATTATACCTATCGTCAGTTATCAGTTCCCAGGTGACATGAGTACAGCTTAGTCCGTTGACTTGACACTGTCACTTCGCCTCGAGTGTGTTCCCACTGTTCTTAGATTGCTACCCTACCACGGCTCAAAGGAGTCGTGCAAACAGGTAGCAGTTGGGTGCAGTCCTGAAGCACTTGGAGGCAGTGACGGTTAGACAGGATTCGTCTCTCCCGGTATTGGGGGTTGATATCGCGCTGTGTCTAGGAGAGCCATTACACAAAGTCCCTGGCCAAGGCAAGCGAGATATACTGGTAGGTTTCCAGTGTTATCTCAGAGTGTTCTGGGCTACACTCCGACACGACTTGTACCGCTATTAGGAGACTGACGTTTACCGCCCGCCTAGGCCCGCCATGCGATACTCTTAGACGAACAGACCGGACTGTATGGAGACTATCACATTCAGGCTCAGTAGGAGTTCATATGGGTTCACCTCGTCAGTCTTCTTATCGGCATCTACCTGGGGACCGTTACGTACAGCTTGTACCACTTGCGGCCTGTGGTTAAACCCACTGCTACCGTAGTGTCGAGTCTTTAGAGTCCTACACAGAGGGTTATTCACCTTTGGGCAAAACAAAGTAGAGGTCGCATAGGTTTGCGATGGGGTTCGTTCACATCCGCGCACTTGTGCACGTTTGGTGTCCGGACAGCTAATACTAGCGGGCTTTGGTTTAAGCCAGATCCCAGTATATGTTTTGGGATTGGTTTTATCTCATTGTATTTGTGTTCCTCGGAACATGGATACGGGTGTGTATGCACAGTTGACTGAGGCAGAGGCAGGGGACTTTCATTAGGGTTGATGACCGTTCTCTTTTTCATAACCCTAATGTATATGTGAAATATGATTATTAATATTAATTAATTATAATTGTGTTATGGTTAGGTTTGTTGACCATTTGACTATGGTTGACTTGTTGACCTATGTTGACAAATTGACCATCATCATTTCACATGAAAGATGCTCTTTGATTCTTGCAAAATTCATTAATGTGAAATGATAATGGTCATTTCAAGTTAACCATCACTATTATTTTTGATTAATTATTTAATTATCATAATTCACATATATGTGAGGATGGTTGATATTATCCTCATTCTCTCATGCTCATTCTCTCTCATCCTCTTCCTCTCTCTCAAAGCTCTCCCCTCTCATGAGTTGAGAATCATTTTGCTTTTGAGATAAAACACCAAAATTACTCTCTACTCATCCTAAGGTTCTAGGTTTAGCACACCAAGCACTTTAGTTATCTCTAGGTTGAGGTAGGAGCCAAAGGTTGAGGCCCTCGGGTGGATCTTTCTTCGGCAAGAGAAGGCAACGAGGAGGACCCGTTCATCCCACTCCAAGGAGCAAGAAGAGAAGGAGTTCAAGACTTAGGTATAACCCTTTAACCGAGTAGCTAAATCTCTTATCATGGTTGTTAGTTTTTTTTGCAAAGATCCTCCTTTTAGTCCATGTTGCCTTGAGTTCTAAAAATCGATTTTTTATACCGTTTCCGCCTCCCCGTAAGCACCGGGGTGGGCAACGTGGACTTACATCTTAACCCAACCCAAACCCTTTACCTTAGGTTTATTCTCTATATGAGTTAAGCCCTTCATTATTAACCCATGGTTGGATTTGTAACCACAACAATAATTCATTATTCATCACAAAAGCTTTTCTTCTTTTTCTTCCTTGAAAAAGCTTGCTAGCTTTTTACATGTGATGATTAGTGTGAGAAATTGAAAATAAAAGAGAGCTAAATTCCTACTTCATCATCCTCATCTATTCTAGCCACTTAGATTAGGGTGTTCACTTCTCTAATAAGTTGTTTAGTGAAGTGTAAGCTTGGGTTAAAGATTCTTCAAGGTAAATAATCTTCGAAAAGGAAAACTTCAAGCAAGCATGGATCATTCGGCTTGTGGAGACTCTCTAGAGTCCGGAAGTTCATGGATCGCGGCGAAGAGACTACTACTCGGAGCTTATGAAGCGAAGGAACGGACTACAATGGTTGTAATCTCTCTCTCTTAGATGTAAAGTTGTTTACATGCATGTTAACCCTAATTCTCTAGTTAAGATCCTCGCTTTAGGTTGTTTGGCACTTGAAATTTTTAGATTTGGCATGGTTGATGCCTTATAGATCCTTGTGATAGTGCCTAGTAACCCAACAGTGGTATCAGAGACTAGCTAGAGCATTAGGCGACATGTAGACGAAATTAAAAGTCCAATCGAACCGCGAAACGTCATATTTGACCCCCACTCTGGAAATTTTTTAAAAAGATGGTTTTTCCTTATTAAAAATACTCAGAAAATTAAGCAGAGGATTCTATGGATAACTGTGAAATACGAACCCCTTATTCCTTCAAGTCGCCGCGGAACCGCGGCAATACCGGGCGATTCCGCGGCCGTATTTGGGTATTAGGGATAGATGTTTCTAGGTAACATCCGTAGGTATTACTACATGCTTCTGGGAATTTTTTAATATTACTCAAGTGTTGAGTTTTCTGGAGATCTTAGCGATTCATTGATTCGATCGGAATGTTTAACATTGTCTATTTATCTGGAATGTGATACAATATGTGGAATTCATATGTTAGGCATGAAACGCGAAGTGTGCGATATTTCGGATTTAAGATGTCTAAAGTGATTGTGGATTCCAAATGTTGTAGTTTTCCACTTTCTTTTCTGTGACCATAAGCGTAGTATATGGTGTATCGCCGGCTTCATTGCAATACATCAACGACAATCGATATACGTATACTTGCTTACGTTGATGATATGAGATATTATGTGTTGCTGTGATATGTTATATTGGATCGTCGTGTCCTGAATAACCGGGGTTTTTATGTGAGATGAGGGTTTTTATTTTCATTCATGTAAAATTCATTTATATGTAATATTCTTTTATTGGGGCACTTCCGAGTTGAGGATGATGTCACCATTGTATATTATTTACTTTTCCGCATTAGGATAGACCCGAGGAGGGGAGCACAAGTAACCGGGTTCTAAGGTCCAGTGGGAGGCCATCTCGAGGAGTCGAGACTGGGTCTCCTAACCCTAGAATTGGCAGGGTTAGTTGCCGCTCTCGTAGGGGTCTAAGGATGTGGGTTTGGCTATTCATCGCGACTGTGGAATCCATGTTTTATGCACGCTCAAACTAAAACGCGGACGTTCTAGTATATCCAATATTTTATATGTTGACTTCTGCTGCAATGTTCTGTGATGAGATCATATTATTGCCTGAGATGAATGCTTATATTATATGTTGATATATAAATATTGCTTCTTTCGTTTCTTCTGTGATGCTTACGAAGCTTAAATGATGGGTTTTATTAATGAGATTAATAAAAGAAAAGAAACCTAAAAGATGTTGTAGAATCAAATTTTCAAAAAGGGTAGCTACAGTTCTTGCTTTGCACAGCGGTGTTCCTTGTAGAATATCCAGCACTTTATTCGATAAGGAAAGAACCGAGATCCCTTCACCGGGAGTGACCTCTTTAGCAAAACTGGCAGATACTACAAACTCATGGTTTAGTTTTTGATTGCTTCTATAGTTCTTGCTTTGCATAGTGGTATTTATGAAATATCCTGCACCTTATTCGATGAGGAAAGAGCCGGGATCCCTTCACCGGGAGTGACCTCTTTAGTGAAACTAGAAAAGCCTAAAAAACACTCCTTCTCAAAATCACTTGCTTCTACAACGATATCAAGTTCATTACGCTCATGGTTTTCGGAAAAACCTGCGTAGCACTCCGTTATTTCAGATAAGTATTATTTAGTATTCGTGCTATGGTAGTTTGGGATGCGTCAAGGCGTAGCGTACGGTAGCTGATTAGTACTTATCTGCAACATAAGATGAGATTGGATTAAGGTATTCATACGGCGTTGTTTGGCATGCGTCAAGGGTCGTACGGGTGGATTTAATTCAATCAGGAAATACACGGGTTGAACTTGACTAGCGGACTATGAGTTGTTTGGCATGCGTCAAGGTCATAGCACGCTAGGGGTAAAAGATATTATCGGGAATTTCAAGTGTTGAAATTTGCAATGATATTGCATACCTTCTATGAGATAGTTGGATCCCGATACCCATTACGAGTAAGAGTTACTCCTGGGAGAGTTTTACACATGACAATTAGCCGATCAAGTAGGTGTCTAGAAAGGTGTTAATGGGGTTATGTCTTAGGGAAAACGAGGTTTATTTTAATTAGGTCCATGCGAAAGCACGGAGAACCTCCCTAAAAATACCAACACTGATCTGGCTGAAAAATTGACGAACTTGTAAGGTGTAATTAATCCCGGCTAATCTTACCTTTTAGGGTTTAAAGAAAGATTTGATTAAAACAGTGGGATCCATTCTGATTAGATAAGATAATAACCAATCTAATCTTGCAAGAGCGCACGCTAAAGTGTTTTTCTTCTCTCTCTCTCTCCAGGTAGCGACCATGTCAGGCCTTAATCAAGATAATAATATGGATGTATTAACCGAACCCGCTTATTATACTGAGCAGGGGAACGTTGCTCCTGTTTTTTCTTATAAATATTGTAAGACTGAACATCGAATAGAAAGATATCCGGATACTCACGCCGCTTAAATGAAGAATGAGCATTCTAATGCATCTTCTTCAGGTGTATTAGTTATCGAGAACTGTTTCTCAGTTCACTCAACATCCTGGGTATTAGATACCGAATCAGGATCCCACATATGTAATATGTTACATGGGCTAAAGAAAGGTAGAGAACTGGGAATGGGTGATCATTCCGTAAGATTAGGGAATGGTGCAAATGTTGCAGCCAAAGCAGTTGGCGAATATCACCTTGTATTACCAAGTGATAATATATTGATTCTAAATGAATGCTATTACATACCGAGCATGATATGCAACATTATATCAGTTTCTTTATTAAGTAAAGAAGGATATAATTTTGTAGTACAGGAATATTTTATGAACATCTTCCTAAATCAAAAGTTGATTGGATCAGGCTCGTTAAATAATGGCATATACGTTCTAAATCAAAACACGGTTCTTAATATACAGAACAAACACAAGAGGAAAAGTTCAGAAATGAACGAATCCTTCTTGTGGCATTGTAGACTTGGTCATATCAATGCGACACGACTTACTAAGTTACATAAAGATGGTTATTTAAATATGTTCGAATTATCATCTTATGAAATTTTCCATTCATGTCTCAAAGGTAAAATGACCAAAACTCTGTTTAGTGGACACGGAGAAAGAGTTACAGAACTCTTGGGACTGATACATAGTGATGTATGCGGTCCCATTTCTACACATGCCAGGAATGGTTCCTCGTACTACATTACGTTCACTGACAATCTCTCAAGATACAGACATGTGTTCCGGTTGAAATACAAGTCTGAAGCTTTTGAGAAATTCAGGGAATATAAACACGAAGTCGAGAACCAAATGGGTAAAAGTATTAAAATCCTTCGATCTGATCGAGGAGGAGAATACTTGAGCAATGAGTTCCTAGATTATCTAAAAGAGAATGGGATTCTCTCTCAGCTTACACCTCCCTATACACCACAGCACAACGGTGTATCGGAACGGAGGAATCGCACCCTATTTGATATGGTGCGCTCTATGATGAGCACTGCTGAGTTGCCTATTTCCTTCTGGGGGTATGCACTCGAGACAGCCATATACCTATTGAATAGAGTTCCAACCAAATCGGTGCCTACCACTCCATATGAGATATGGAATGGGAAGAGACCATCTCTTAAACGAGTTAAGATATGGGGTTGTCCGGCCTATGTTAAAAAGAAAAATTCGGACAAGCTCGAGGCAAGATCAACTCTTTGCAAGTTTGTGGGATATCCAAGCAATTCGTATGGATATCTATTCTACCACGGTGAACAACAAAAGGTGTTTGTTGCTCAACATGCCACCTTTTTAGAAAAAGAATTTCTTGTTAAAGAAATTGGTGACGAAGAGGTAGAGCTGGAAGAGGTTCCAGCACCACAAACTGCAAATGATGATTTATTGGAACCAGAGGATTCAGTAGTTCCCGACGAACCTCAGCCTATCCGCCGATCTAGTAGGGTTTCTCATCCACCTGAGAGATACTACGGTTTTCTCGTTGATGGTTGGAGCGAGGATTGCATCATGGAAGATGATGACCCAACTAGTTTCGAGCAGGTCATCACGAGTGGGGACTCTGTGAAATGGCTGGATGCAATGCGATCTGAGATAGAATCCATGTACACCAACAAAGTATGGACTTTGGAAGTTGCTCCTAAAGGGGTAAAACCCATTGGGAGCAAATGGATATTTAAAAAGAAACTTGGTATAGATGGAAAAGTTGAGACTTTCAAAACTAGACTTGTTGCAAAAGGTTTTCGTCAACGACCAGGTGTGGATTATGACGAAACCTTTTCTCCAGTGGCTATGCTTAAGTCCATCTGGATACTATTTGCCATTGCTGCATACCATGACTACGAAATCTGGCAGATGGATGTTAAGACCACCTTTCTAAATAGTGATTTATAAGAGTGCGTGTACATGACTCAGCCAGAGGGCTTCATAGATAGTGGGAGCAGCGGAAAGGTGTGCAAGTTGCTTAAATCCATCCACGGGTTAAAACAGGCAACGCGGAGTTGGAACATCTGCTTTGATGTTGTAGTCAAAGAGTTTAACTTCATAAAAAATGTAGATGAACCTTGTATATATAAAAAGGTTGCAGAGAGTAAGGTTGTCTTTCTAACATACTCTTGATAGGAAATGATGTTCCTATGCTGCAATCGATCAAGCTCTTCTTGTCACAAAGATACTCAATGAAAGATCTGTGTGATGCCTCCTGCATACTGGCAATTATGATATATAGAGATAGATCTAGACGGATACTGGGATTGTCCCAATCCAGGTACATTGACACCATACTAAAAAGGTTTAGTATGGAAGAATCCAAGTGTGGGAACCAACCCACGATCTCTGGACTCACTTTCTCCAAAGAGATGTCTCCCAAGACTGATTTGGAGAGAGCTCGCATGCAAGAGATACCCTATGCTTCGGCAGTAGGCTCTATCATGTACGCGATGCTATGTACCAGACCCGATGTAGCATACTCACTAAGTGTATTGAGTAGGTATTAAGCAGATCCTTGAGAGAATCACTGGACAGCTGTGAAGAACATTCTCAAATACTTGAGAAGGACAAAAGAGATGTTCTTGTTGTATGGTAACAGAGAACTCCAGGTGGAGTCCTTTACCGATTCGAGCTTCCAGAGTGATAAGGACGACTCTAAGTCGCACTCGGTATTTGTCTTTACCCTCAATGGAGGGGCGGTGTGTTGGAAGAGTTCCAAACAGGAAACCATGGCAGACTCGACGATGGAGGCTGAATACATCGCTGCCAACGATGCTGCCAAAGAGGCTGTCTGGATAAATAAGTTCATCACTGAACTTGGCATGGTTCCGTCCATTGAGTATCTAATACCTCTGTATTGTAATAACAATGGAGCTGTGGTTTTGGCCAAGGAACCCAGGTCCCATCAGAAGTCCAGACATATTCTGAGGCGGTATCACCTGATCCGGGAGATAGTTGATCGCCGGGAGATCGAGGTCAGGAGAGTTAATACAAAGGACAACACTGCGGATCCACTCACAAGGGCCATTCCTCAGATACAATTTGAGAGACTCTTCGGGATGTTGGGTATGAGATACTACAACAGCTGGCCTTAGTGCAAGTGGGAGATTGTTAGTTATATGTATGCCCTAGAGGCCATTGTTGTACATATGATGTATATTATAGTGGATGCTTGGATATATATAGAGAGGACTTTCTTGCTCGATATGATAGTATGCTATCTGGTTACACTTTATCTTAACATGTTAACGAATACTGTTTTGTGATCACGTGTTGATAAAGCCCTTAGGATATGTACTCGACTACTAGGACTATGATATAGATCATACTAGTGGGTCCAGGGTAGTCTACGAGTACATCCTATAACTGTTCCTAGTCGAGGGTGTATCGAGACAGGGCATCGATACTCCAGAGTAGAGTAGCGTACACGCATCTTGACCCATATGATGGGCGATGGATGATCCTATATCCATTGGTGTTGGACATCAAAGATGGTGTACGGGTGCTCAGTGGAGACTGGGTACACTGAACGGACTCGCCGAGAACTCCTGGATGGTATTATACCTATCGTTAGATAGCAGTTCTCCGGTGACACTGGTACAGGTTAGTCTGTAGACTCGAGATCGTCATAGAGTCTTGTGTGATTCCTACTATGCTTTGATTTCCACCTTACCATGTCCAAGAGGGCGTGCAAAACGGTAGCTTTTGGGTACAGTCCCGAATCACATGGAGGCAATGAGCGATAGGAGGGGTTTCGTCTCTCCCGGTATAGGGAGTTGATGTTGTGCTGTGATCAATTGGCTATAACTGGAAGTCCCTGGCCAGGGCTGATATGGAGATTTACCGATAAGTGTTATCAGTAGTTTCTCGACCCGTTATGAGCCTTACATCGACACGACTTATCGGTTACTGGGGTCTGACGTTTACCACCCTTATACTAGATTTGCAACATATCAGACTATGAGACCGAACTGTACGGGAGTGTTACTGATTGGATTTGCAGGAGAATGTACAGGCTTGCTTGTTGATCTTTTGATTGCTCAATACACGGGTGGCCGTTACGTTTAGCTGACCGCTTGCAGCTTGTGGGTGTTTGATATGATCATCACCTACTACCGGCGTGTTGACGATTCTTTAGAGTCCTACACAGAGGTTTTCTGTCTCAGGCAAAACGGAGTAGGAGCATATATGTGATATGTGCGGGACCGAGAATAATACGATATGAGATACCGTATTCTATTCTCGCGATATATGATATCGGCCGGGTATATGTGATATAACCGGGTCATCGGATCAAGTGTTGATTCGATAAATCGGTACATGTTATATTAGTCGGTTATATGCTATATAGCCGGATTGTCGGATCAAGTGTTGATTCGATAATTTAATGTATAATTATATATATGATATATTACATTACGTTAGCTAATATAAGCTCACTTTATTGATTCATTTTCTCACCGGATAATACATTGATATATATGCGATATATGTTAATTGTATTATTTTCTTTTGTTGCAAAATATATTATATAAGTGATATATAATATTGTAACTGTTAGTGTATATGCCCTAGGGCCATTATTGTATCATACTAGTTTGTATATTACTTAATGGAAGCTTGAGATATTCACATGTATATAACTGTCTTGCTAAACATGGTAGTATACTACTTGGTTTTTCTATCTTAATATGTGAGTATGCGTATTGATAGAGCTCTTAGGATCTTGCTTGACTACCAGTGTTGTGATGGCAGTCACACTCGTAGGGGCTGGGTAGTCTACAAGCACATCCTTATTCAGGTCCCTAGTCGTAGGATTATCGAGACAGGGCATCGATACTCCGGAGTAGACTAGTGTGTACGCTTCTCATCCCAGTTGGGGAGATGGTCTGTCCTACAGCCGTCAGTATGTCGTACTGGAGATAGTATACAGGTGCTCGTTGGGTTACGGGTACACCGGACAGGACTCGCAGGGAACTGTTGGTTGGTTTTATACTAGTCGTCAGTGAAAAGTTTCCAGGTGACATTAGTACAGCATAGTCCGTAGACTTGACACTGCTACTTCGCCTCGAGTGTGTCCCATTGTTCTTAGATTGCTACCCTACCACGGCTCAAAGGAGTCGTGCAAACAGGTAGCAGTTGGGTGCAGTCCCGAGCACTTGGAGGCAGTGGCGGTTAGACAGGATTCATCTCTCCCAGTATTGGGGGTTGATATCGCGCTGTGTTAGAGAGCCATTACGCAAAGTCCCTGGCCAGGTCAAGCGAGATTTGCTTGTAGGTTCCAGTAGTTTCTCAGGGTGTAATGGGTTTCGCTCCGACACGACTTATACCGCTATTAGGGGACTGACGCTTGCCGCCCCCTAGGCCCGATATGCGATAGTCTTAGACGAACGGACCGGACTGTACGGAGATTGTCACATCAGACTCAGTAGGAGTTCGGATGGGTTTCCTCATCAGCCTTCTTATCGACATCTACCTGGGGGCCGTTACGTACAGCTAGTGCCGCTTGCGGTCTGTGGTTAAACCCACTGCCAGCGTAGTAGTCGAGTCTCTAGAGTCCCACACAGAGAGTTTCCTACTCCAGGACAAACGATATAGAGGTCGTATGGTTTTACGACAAAGGGTTCGGATGCATACGTATGTTTACAAACGTACGTCGTTCGAACAGTTTTTACTAGTCGGCTTTGGTTTAAGCCAGTTACTAGTATCCGGTTATTGGATTTATACAGTCTAAAGTTTTTCCTTGTTTTCACGGATAGGAGGGGCGTTCTCGTAATTGCGCGAGAAGCTTCTAGAAGATGGTGACTAAGGAGGTTTAGGTGGCATATACATTGAATGAGATTAGTGAGTCATATGGATGAATCATCCATGTCATTAATGCATCATAAATGCTTAATGACTCATGGAGATGAATCACCATTAGATATTTATCAAGCATGGTTGTAAATCATTTTATTTTCTTTTCTTGAAAAACAATAATGCTTGATATATATTATGATAGCTCATTTTCTCATTTCATTATTATGTTCATCTTCTCGCTCCTCAAGCTATCTCTCTTCAAACCCTAATCCTCCCCTCTCATGTGTTGAGTACAAGGATTACTTTGACTAATTAAACCATAACCCTCACTCTATATCTTCTAGGTACTTTGATTAGCACTTAAAGAAACCTAGTTACCTCTAGTTTGAGGTGAAGCTTGTAGTAAAGCTCTCGTGTGGATCTTCTACTACTTAGAGAAGGCCGGAGAGGATGTGAAGAACGACAAGACGAAGGACTCGGATGTTTAGGTATAATCACTTTTCATAGTAGTTATTAACTCCTATGTTTGATGTTAGTTATTGTTTATGCAAAGATTCTCGGTTAGTCGATGTTTACGCTTTAAACAAGATTGTTTTTCATTATTTCGCCTCCCCGCAAGTCGTGGGGTGTTGTACATCGACTTACAGTGGTATCAGAGCCTCGCTAAACAATAAATAACTCATTAGCAAAGTCGTAAGATATTCGAACGCAAAACGAACCAAAAACCAACATCAATATCACTACTTTCTGTCGAATTTTAAACAGGCTCTAAAAAATTTTCAGGGTGCTTCAAAATAACCTACAGAGAATTTTAAGAAAACTGGTGAAAAATGGGTTCTTGAATCGGCCAAACGACCGTGGAACCGCGCCGAATCCCACCGATCCGCCGCGGAACCGCGGCCGAGTTGGGGCCGATTCAACCCATTTTCCACCAGTAATTCTTCTATGATATTTTTGTGTTTTTTGGGATGTTTATTTTTCTGCTCAAGTCTCAGGTGCACAGAGAAGTATTGGAGTAGAATCTAATATGTTTGCACGATCGAAATTTTGCGATATTTGCTAATTTGATTATATCTGTGTTTGTATAATGTGTTCGTAAACCTCCCCTAACTGCTAGTATGTTGGTTGGCAGGGGGTTGCACATTTCTGTAATGGATTTTATATGTTTGTGTATATGAACTGTGTTGGACTGTTGTGATGTATAGCCGGGGTTTTGTGATTGGTTATTATTTAATTCATTTGATGTAAATGTAATTTGTTGTAATATTATTTTGTAGGGTTCCTAGGCACACACTAGAGGTCTCACAAGGCATCAACCATGCCAAATTCAAATTTTACAAGTGCCGAGAAACCCTAATACGGATCGTTAACTAGATTTTTAGGCGAAACTAGCAACTAGTTAACAACTTAACTAAGTGAACGGAATACAACCTTTGTAGATCCGGTCCTCCACCTCCATAGCTCCATGATGAAGTCTCCTTGCTTTCCAAATCAAATCCCGGGCTCTAGCGTCGGCTTCATCAGAGAAATGGGCGGGCTAGGTCATCGACTACGATGCAGAAGATGATCTACGTCGAGGCATCACAAGATCAAGCTCCCACTTCACCAAGTCATGAAACTTGTGAAGAAAACACCCTATACTTCTTGGCAAGAGGTAGAGGATGAAGAAATAGGAGGTGGGTTCACTTTAGATTTGGATTTCTCACTCTTTTCATCAAATCACCATTGATGGAAGCTAGTTTTTCTTCTTGAAGAAGAAGAAGAAGAAGAAGAAGATTATGATAAGTTAATTAAATCCAAAAGAAAATGAATACTTATCATAATATGAACCATGGTTATGTGTAGAGAATTTACTAAGGTTAGATGAATGGTTAGGGTTAAGGATGAAAACAAAATGGTCACTTTGGTCAAAACTTCATGAAGCTTCAACAAGCTTCATGTTTGAAAGCAACCCTTTTGTTTTCATTTCTCTTTTTGTTTTGTCAAAAAAAAATAAATAAATGCATAAATAAATCAAATGAAACCCTAACCATTAACTAACCATGGTTTAATCATACACTTAACCAAGTTAGCATGTATCATCAAACATGATACAATCAAGTGCACAAAAGTATATCGCATATACAACTTGTGCAATGCAAGTGAGAAAATCCATTTAAAGTGAACCAATACTAGTTAATGCAAAGTAATATATCAAATATATAATTATGCATTAAATCAACACTTGATTTAACGATCCGGTCATATCACATATAACCGACTAATATCCAATGTATCGGCTTATCGAATCAATCCTTGATTCGATAACTAGGTTATATCGCATACAACCAATCGATACATTCATCGCGAGAATAGAATACGGTATCACATACACGCATTATTCTCGGTCCCGCACATATCTCATATGCGCTCCTATTTCGTTTCGCTTGAGCCAGAAAACCTCTGTGTAGGACTCTAAAGACTCGTCAATACGCCGGCAGCAGGTGATGATCATATCAAACACCCACAAGCCGCAAGCGGTCTGCTAAACATAACGGCCACCCGGGTATTGAGCGATCAGAAGATCGACGAGCAAGCCCGCTCACACTCCTGTGAATCCAACCATTAACACTTACCGTACAGTCCGGTCTCGTCGTCTGATATGTCGCATATCTCGCCTAGGGGTGGTAAACGTCAGACCCCAATAGCTCGATAAGTCATGTCGATATGAGGTCTATAACATTTCGAGAAACTACAGGTAACACTTACCAGTAAATCTCAGCAACCCTGGCCAGGGATTTCCGGTTATAGCCAATCGAACACAGCGCAACATCAACTCCCTATACCGGGAGAGACGAATCCCCTCCTATCGCTCATTGCCTCCATGTGACTCGGGACTGTACCCAAAAATCACCGTTTTGCACGCCTTCTTGGACGTGGTAAGGTGGAAATCAAAGCACAGTGGGAACCACACAAGACTCTATGACGATCTCGGGTCAACAGACTACTCTGTACCAGTGTCACCAGAGAACTGCCATCTGACGTAAGGTATAATACCATCTGGGAGTTCTCGGCGAGTCCGTCCAGTGTACCCAGTCTCCACTGAGCACCCGTATATCATCTCTGATGTCAAACACCAATGGATATAGGATCATCCATCGCCCATCTGTATGGGTCGAGAGGGTATACGCTAGTCTACTCTGGTATATCGATGCCCTGTCTCGATACACCCACGACTAGGGACCTTGAAGGATATACTTATGGACTACCATGTCCCCACTAGTATGATCCGCATCATAGTCCAGGTAGTCAAGTACACATCCTAAGGGCCTTACCAACATGTAACAGAGAGACAATCAGTGTACACGTTAAGGTAAAGAGTAACCAGATAGCATACTATCATGTCGAGCAAGAAAGTCCTCCCTATATATGTCCAAGCATCCACTACAATATACATCTTATGTACAGTAATGGCCTCTACGGCATACAAATAACTAACAATCTCCCACTTGCACTAGGGCCATCTGATAGCAGTGGTTGTAGTATCTCATACTCAACCATCCCATAAAAGTCTCTCTCTGGGAAAAGGCCTTTGTGAGTGGATCCGCCGTGTTGTCCTCTGAGTCTACTCTCCTAACCTCGATCACCCTGGAGATCAACCATCTCCATGATCAGGTGACACTGCCTTAGAATATGTCTGGATCACTGATGGGACCGGCGTTCCTTGGCATAAGCCACAACTCCATTGTCACACAATGGGAGGAACAAAGTTCATCTCATGAACTAATATACACCCAGACTGCCTCTTTGGTAGCATCTTAAGTAGCGATGTATCCAGCCTTTATCGTCTAGTATGTCACGGTATCTATCTTGGAACTCTTCCAACATACCGTCCCTTTACTGACGGTAAAGACAATGCCTGTGGCTGACATTCAGTCGTCTTTATCACCCTGGAACCATTCCAGTGATTCTCCCCAGGGTCGATTGATACCGTCTCATTACAACTAGTGAGAATCCTAACATCCATTTAGATCTATCTCATAGATCCAAAACCCAGGATTTAGGAGGTATCACTTTGATCCTATATGGAGAATCATTGTGATAAGCGGAGATTGACCGAGCGTAGCATAGGAAACTCCTTCCCTATCAAGAGCATGCCATCCACGTACTTTACGAGGACCGTCACTATACTCCCTACTACCTTTTTATTTATACAAGGTTTATCTACCATTTTGATGACGTCAAACTCTTTGACTAACACATCAAAACAGATGTTCCAACTCCGCGATGTCTGCTTTATCCTATAAAGCATCTTGCACACGTTTCCGCTGCTCCCACTGTCTACGAAGCCCTCTGGCTGTGTACTTATAGACGCTCTCTTCTAAAACATCATTTAGAAAAGCTGTCATGACACCCAACCGCCAGATATCGTAGTCATGGTATGTAGCCGTGGCAAGTAGGATCCTGATGGACTTAAGCATAGCTCTCTAGAAAAAAGTTTCATCATGATCCACACCTGGTCAATGATGCAAACCTTTAACAAGTCTAGCTTTGAAAGTCTCAACTTTTCCATGTACACCAAGTAATCTTCTCAAGATATACTTGCTCCTGATGGGGATTTAACCCTTCAGATGTCGCAACTAAAGTCCATACTTTGTTGGTGTATAAGGATTCCATCTCAGATCGCTAAACATCCAGCCATTCTTACAGAGTCCCACTCCTGATGGCCAGCTCAAAACTAGTTGGGTCATCATCTTATGATGCAATCCTCGCTCCCACTGTCATAGAGAAACTGAAGTATCTCTCAGGCGGGTGAGGAACCTTACTAGATCGGCGGAGAGGCTGAGGTTCGTTGGTAACTATTGAATCCTATGGTTCTGTCAAATCGTCAGCTGCAGTTTTGTATAGCTGGAACCTTTTCAGTTCTACATAATAGATCTTGCCTCGAGCTTGTCCGGATAATGCTTTTAGACATAGCCCAGACAACCCCATATCTTAACCAACTTAAGACATGGGCTCTTCCCTTTCCATATCACATATGAAGTGGCAGGCAACTGATTTGATTTGAACCCTATTCAATAGGTATGCAGCTTCTCAAGTGCATAACTCCCAAAAAGGAAACAGGTAACTCAGTAGTACTCATCATAGAGCACACCTTATCATATAGGGTGTGATTGCTCCGCCCCGATGTACCATCGTGCTATGGTGTATACGGAGGAGTAATCCTGAGAGAGAATCTCATTCTCCTTTAGAATAGTCCAGGATTTCCGTGCTCAAGTATTCTCCTCCTCGATCTCATCAAAGGACATAATACCTATACCCGTGTTTTGGTTTTCTACTTCTAAATCATATTCTGTGAATATCTCAAAAGGTTCGGACTTGTGTTTCAACAGGAACATATGTCTGAATCTTGAGAGATTATCAGAGAATGTAACGAAGTACAAAGAACCAGTCCTGGCATATGTAGACAGGGGACCTATCATACATCAACATGTATCATCCCAAGAGTTCACTAACTCTTTCTCTGTTTCCAGTAAACGGAGCTATGGTCATCCTATCATTGTGACATGACTGGCAAGTTTCATAAGATGTAAATTCAAACAGATTTAAATATACATCTAAATGTAACTTCAGCTAGTCAGGTCGCATTGATATGACCTAGTCTACAATGCCTCAAGAAGGATTTGTTCATTTCTGAACTCTTCCTCTTGTGTGTGTTCAGTATACTAAGAACTGCAGTTTGATTTAGAACATCAATGCTTTTAGATAACGTGCCTGAACCGATCAACTTTTGATATAGGAAATGTTTAAAACATTATCCAACAATACAAAATTTTATCATTTCTTTACTAATAAAGAGACTGATATGATTTTGTATATCAGGTTCGGTATCTAATAACATTCGTTCAGAATCAATGTATTGGTAATACAGGGTGACAGTGACCAACAGACTTGGCTGCAACACTTGCACCGTTTTCTGCCTCATGAAACTTATCACCCATTCTCAGTTCTTTACCTTTCTGTATCCCATGTAACAAATTACATATGCGGGATCCTGATCTGGTATCATATACCGAGGACGTAAAGGACACTGAGAAACAGTTCTATATAATGAACACACCCGAAGATGATGCATCAGCATGCACTCTCTTCGTTTGGGCGGCATGGGAATTCTGGTAATTCCCTATTTCCTGCTCTGTCGTATAACAATTATAAGTTGGAGCGGGACCAACGTTTCCCAGCTCAATATAACAAGCGGGTTCGGTCAAATATCCGTATTATTATCTTGATTAAGGCGTGATATGGTCGCTACCTGGAGAGAGAGAGAGAAGAAAACACTCTGCGTGCGCTCTGGCAAGAATAGATTGGTTATTATTTTATCTAATCAGGATGGCTCCCACTGCTTTTTATCAAATCTTCCTTCAAACCCTAAAAGGAAAGACCGGCCGGGATTAATTACACACTATAAGTTCGCCAATCTTTCAGCCAGGCCAGTGTCGGTACTTTGAGGGAGGTCACCCGTGCTTTCGCACGAACCTAATTAATGTAAACCTCGTTTTCCCAGAGGCGTAACCTCGTTAACACCTTTCTAGACACCTACTTGATCGGCTAATTGTAATGTGTAAAACTCTCCCAGGAGTAACAATTACTCGCAGCGGGTATCGGGATCCAACTATCTCATAGAAGGTATGCAATCTCATTGCAAATTTCAACACTTGAAATTCCCGATAATATTTTGCCCCTAGCGTGCTATGACCTTGACGCATGCCAAACAACCCATAGTCCGCCAGTCAAGTTCAACCCGTACATTTCTTGATTGAATTAAACCCACCCGCACGACCCTTGACGCATGCCAAACAACGCCGTACGAATACCCTAATCCAATCGCATCATATGCTAGCAGATAAACACTAGTTAGCTACCGTACACTACGCCTTGACGCATGGCAAACAACCGCAGCACGAATACTAACTAGTACTTATCTGAAATGACGGAGGGCTACGACAGGTTTTTCTGAAAACCTATTGCGTAATGAACTCGATATCGTTGTAGAATCAAATGATTTTAAAATGGAGTGTTTTTTAGGCTTTTCTAGTTTTGCTAAAGGAGTCACTCCCGGTGAAGGGATCGTCGGTCCTTTCCTCGTCGAATGAGGTGCGGGATATATCATATATATCACTGTGCAAAGCAAAAACTCTTAAAAGCAATCAAAAGACAAACCGAGTGTGTAGCATCTGCCAGTTATTGCTAAAGGAGTCACTCCCGGTGAAGGGATCTCGGTCCTTTCCTCATCGAATAAGGTGCAGGATATATCACATATACCTCTGTGCAAAGCAAGAACTGTAGCTACCTGTTTTATTTTTGAAATTCAATTCTACAACATCTTTAGGTTTCTTCTATTTCATTAATCTCATTAATGAAGTCCCATCATTTAAGTTCCTAAACATCACAGATAAATACGACGTACACTTATGCCATCCGCATTCGCCTCGATGTCCCCTCGTGCACCGTTAGGTTAGGTAACTAACGGCAGAGTGGGGCAGGGCTAGCGCGGGTGTAAAACATAAGTAACGCCTATATAATATATCATATATACTATATACAGTATCCATCACAGAACATATCACATGATCACATCACAGATATCGCAGCAGAAGTAACATATGAAATATTGGATATACTAGGACGTCCGTGTTTTCAATACGAGCCAGTATAAAACACGGATTCCACGGTCGAGATGAATAGCCAAACCCACACCCCTAGACCCCTACGAGAGAGGCAAGCAACCCTACCAATTCTAGAGTTAGGAGACCCGGACTCGACTCCTCGAGTTGGTCTCCCACTGGACTCCAGAACCCGGTTACTTGTGCTCCCCTCCTTAGGTCTATCCTAGTGCGGAAAAGTAAATAATGTACAAAGGGTGACATCTTCCGCAACCTGGAAGTGCCCCAATAAAAGAATATTACATACAAGTTTTTACATGAATGAAAATGAAAAACACTCATCTCACATAAAAACCCCCGGCTATTCAAACACGACGATCCAATATAACATATCCAGCAACACATAACATCACATGTCATCAACGTAAGTAAACATGCGTATCCCAATTGTCGTTGACATATAGCAACGAAACCGGCGATATCACATATTACACTTACGGTCACAGAAAAGAAAGTGTAAAACTACAACAGTTGGAATCCGCAACCTCCTTAGACATCACATGCCTGACCATATGAATTCCTTAGACATCACATGCCTAACAATTATAAACCCCGCATTTTAGTCTCATTATCGAAAACACTTTTCAATATCATGTCGGACAATTCAACAAGATCCCCGACATTCTGATCGAATGCTCGTCGCAAACTTTAGTAGACGGCCGCACCCCCAATACCGTCGACGAAGTGCACCAAGGCGGAACACCGCTGCCGCGAGCACCCGAACGGATGCTTTCGGCGACGGGGTTCTCCTACAGTCACTTGGTCGGGGCTATGGGGTGTAGCTGTCTATTAAGTTTACCCGGCTAGTATCCGCGTACGCTACGTGATTGCGACGGACTTTTGATCACATCAAAATTCCGTGGCAACCGATCAAGTGAGACTAAACTACTAGATTTATAACATTCATTCAGTTATCTCATAACTACTTATGAATTCCAATTATTGTATCACATTCCAGATAAATAGAAAATATTAAACTTTTCGATCGAACAATCGAACACCCAGGTTTTCCCAAAACCGTTCAACACATGAAATAAGTTCAAAGACATTCACTTCATGCCTCAGTACCAACGGTCCAGCCGTAGAAGGGTCAAGCCAACGCCTCACATGTGGCACGCCGTACTGCCCCAAACCCGAAGGTTCAAAGGGCAGTTCAAGACGGTCACATAATCGAGTTAAGGTTTGTTGTCTTCTAGAGGGACCATCGCGTTACTTGCACTACTCAGAACGTCTTTAAACCACAGAAAAATCCAACACTTGGAAATTTTCCGGCAGGGGAAAAGTTGGATATTTATATCCGGTCGAACTTTTTAATATATTCTTAAATTATCCGGAAAAACACACAGACAAAATTTGATAATCCGATCGAATCTTTGGTTCCCAATACAACCCCAGAATACTCATCTGTAGAGTCACAATAAAAATACCCAGAAAATATAGCATTCAATTATATGAATTACTGTGCAGAAACCATTGGACAAGGGGACAGTACGGCCGCGGAACCGCCGCACATGGCAAGCTTGTGCCGCGGTTCCGCGGTGGATTTATCGATTTAGACCCTCATTTTTCACAGTAATTCAAATAAGACCTTGCATATTTTTCTGCATATTTTTAATTGACAAAAATCCAAATTTTCAGAAAATTTTCAGAGAGCATTTTGGAAATGGGTTTCGATGTTCGTTCGGATTTCAAACGTCGTCTAGACTTCGCCTAAGGCTCTAGCTAGGCTCTGATACCACTGTAGGGTTCCTAGGCACACACTAGAGGTCTCACAAGGCATCAACCATGCCAAATTCAAATTTTACAAGTGCCGAGAAACCCTAATACGGATCGTTAACTAGATTTTTAGGCGAAACTAGCAACTAGTTAACAACTTAACTAAGTGAACGGAAATACAACCTTTGTAGATCCGGTCCTCCACCTCCATAGCTCCATGATGAAGTCTCCTTGCTTTCCAAATGAAATCTCGGGCTCTAGTGTCGGCTTCATCGGAGAAATGGGCGGGCTAAGTCATCGACTACGATGTCGAAGATGATCTACGTCGAGGCATCACAAGATCAAGCTCCCACTTCACCAAGTCATGAAACTTGTGAAGAAAACACCCTATACTTCTTGGCAAGAGGTAGAGGATGAAGAAATAGGAGGTGGGTTCACTTTAGATTTGGATTTCTCACTCTTTTCATCAAATCACCATTGATGGAAGCTAGTTTTTCTTCTTGAAGAAGAAGAAGAAGAAGAAGAAGAAGATTATGATAAGTTAATTAAATCCAAAAGAAAATGAATACTTATCATAATATAAACCATGGTTATGTGTAGAGAATTTACTAAGGTTAGATGAATGGTTAGGGTTAAGGATGAAGACAAAATGGTCACTTTGGTCAAAACTTCATGAAGCTTCAACAAGCTTCATGTTTGAAAGAAACCCTTTTGTTTTCATTTCTCTTTTTGTTTTGTCAAAACAAAATAAATAAATGCATAAATAAATCAAATGAAACCCTAACCATTAACTAACCATGGTTTAATCATACACTTAACCAAGTTAGCATGTATCATCAAACATGAGACAATCAAGTGCACAAAAGTATATCGCATATACAACTTGTGCAATGCAAGTGAGAAAATCCATTTAAAGTGAACCAATACTAGTTAATTCAAAATAATATATCAAATATATAATTATGCATTAAATCATTAAATCAACACTTGATTTAATGATCCGGTCATATCACATATAACCGACTAATATCCAATGTATCGGCTTATCGAATCAATCCTTGATTCGATAACTAGGTTATATCGCATACAACCAATCGATAGATTCATCGCGAGAATAGAATACGGTATCACATACACGCATTATTCTCGGTCCCGCACATATCTCATATGCGCTCCTATTTCGTTTCGCTTGAGCCAGGAAACCTCTGTGTAGGACTCTAAAGACTCGTCAATACGCCGGCAGCAGGTGATGATCATATCAAACACCCACAAGCCGCAAGCGGTCTGCTAAACGTAACGGCCACCCGGGTATTGAGCGATCAGAAGATCGACGAGCAAGCCCGCTCACACTCCTGTGATTCCAACCAGTAACACTTACCGTACAGTCCGGTCTCATTGTCTGATATGTCGCATATCTCGCCTAGGGGTGGTAAACGTCAGACCCCAATAGCTCGATAAGTCGTGTCGATATGAGGTCTATAACATTTCGAGAAACTACAGGTAACACTTACTAGTAAATCTCAGCAACCCTGGCCAGGGATTTTCGGTTATAGCCAATCGGACACAGCGCAACATCAACTCCCTATACCGGGAGAGACGAATCCCCTCCTATCGCTCATTGCCTCCATGTGACTCGGGACTGTACCCAAAAACCACCGTTTTGCACGCCCTCTTGGACGTGGTAAGGTGGAAATCAAAGCACAGTGGGAACCACACAAGACTCTATGACGATCTCGGGTCAACAGACTACTCTGTACCAGTGTCACCAGAGAACTGCCATCTGACGTAAGGTATAATACCATCTGGGAGTTCTCGGCGAGTCCGTCCAGTGTACCCAGTCTCCACTGAGCACCCGTATATCATCTCTGATGTCAAACACCAATGGATATGGGATCATTCATCGCCCATCTGTATGGGTCGAGAGGGTATACGCTAGTCTACTCTGGTATATCGATGCCCTGTCTCGATACACCCACGACAGGGACCTTGAAGGATGTACTTATGGACTACCATGTCCCTACTAGTATGATCCGCATCATAGTCCAGGTAGTCAAGTACACATCCTAAGGGCTTTACCAACATGGAACAGAGAGACAATCAGTGTACACGTTAAGGTAAAGAGTAACCAGATAGCATACTATCATGTCGAGCAAGAAAGTCCTCCCTATATATGTCCAAGCATCCACTACAATATACATCCTATGTATAATAATGGCCTCTAGGGCATACATATAACTAACATATTTTGCGGGGCACATCCAGGTTGCGGTTGTAGCCACCGTTGTGTTATTTCATTTTACTATTTTTGCTCCTAGGACAGACCCAAGGTGGGGTGCACAAACTACTGGGCTGGTAGTTTGCCGTACCCGTAGGAGTCTAGGGTGGGGTAATGGCTATTCATCACAACTATGTAATCCCTCTTTTGTTGCAGGCTCTAAACAAACGCGGATTGCTTGCAAATCCAATAAAGTTCATATGAGATCTGGAATGCCTATTATTGCGTCTGACGAATGTACAATATCTATATATGATAGCTATTTAGACGTCACTTATGTTTTACACCCGCGCTAGCCCAGTCCCCGCTCTGTCGTTAGTTAAGTAACCTAACGGGTGATGACGGGACCCAGTGGCGAATGCGGATGACATAAGAGGACGTTGTATTTTCATTGTTTTCTGCAATGATAGGTTAATGATGGGACGCATTATTTATAATGCAAAGAAAATAAACCAAAAGGATAAATCGTTGGAACAATTTAAAAGAAACCACTCGGTTATTTTAAAACAGATGATAATTTAAATTGCGAAGCTTTAACCACTCCTTTTAAAAGCTATCAGGTTCCTTCGGTCGTATCAAGTTCACTACGTTCACGGTTTCGCCAAAACCATTCATAGCCCTCCGTCATTTCATTTGGGTATTCAGTAGTATTCAAGCTATGTATTTTGGCCAAAGTCAAGGCATAGTGTTTGGTAGCTGCTGGGTATTCATTTGTTGCATAGATAGATGAGTGAGTTTGGGATAGTCGTATTATCATTTGACCAAAGTCAGGGGTATATACGGATGGGTTCAAATTGACAAGATAATGACGGGTAGAACTTGACATATGACTTATGACATTTTGACCAAAGCCAAGGTCATAAGAGCATGGGGCAAAAATATATATCGGGAATTTCTAAAGAAACTGAAGTTTGCAAAGAGATGCATACCATTTGGAGTTTGATGAATGTTGGTAGGATTCCTTCAGCATTATCAGACGATGATATTTGGATCCCGATCCTACTGTGAGTATATGCTACTTATCAGGATATTCGTCACTTAACGATCAATGCTATAAACCAAGTAGGTGTCTAAAAAGGTGTCAGCGGGGCTACGCCCCCAGAGAAAAGAGGTTATTTAATTAAGGAACTTCGCGAAAGCGTTGGAAAACCTCCCTCGAAGTATCGACACTAGCCTGGCTGAACGGTTAAGCAAGTATTGTACGGTGAGAATAGTCTTGGCTAATTCTTCTTTTATGGTTTGGGGAAGGATTCGAGAAACAGTGGGAGCCATCCAGTTTAGATAAACTAAAAACCACTCTAAACTTGCAAGAGCATCATGCTAAAGAGTTTTCTTCTCTCTCTCCTAATTGCAGCGACCCAGAAAATGACTGGACTTAAGTTACTTTTAGAGAAAAAATACTGACTGGGCCAAACTATAAAGATTGGCTGCGGAATGTCAAAATGGCTTTGACCTATGACAAATTGGGGTACGTCCTCACCGCTAAGGCACCTGCTGTCCCTGGTCCCAAATCCAGTAATGCGGATAAGGAAATCCGCAAAACCTGGGATTTCGATTGCGCGAAAGCCAAGTGCATCGTGCTTGCCTCGATGAACAATGAACATCAGAAGAGGCACGAGGATATGGAACTAGATGCCATATTTCTCCATACAAAGGAACTTTATGGAGAGCAATTTCGTATAGCAAGATACGAGACCTCTAAGAACTTGTTTCGAGCGAGGTTGGCTGTCGGATCATCGGTAGGAGAACATGTCCTAAAGATGATAGGCTATATAGAAGAGCTCGCAGACCTTGGGACGACTTTGGATAATGAGCTCTATACAGACCTTATTCTCCAGTCCCTTCCTTCCACCTACGCCCAGTTTATTCTGAACTTCAACATTCAAAGAAAAGAAGTTGAACTTCCGGAACTCCTTAACATGTTGAGGAGTGCAGAGGGCACCTTGCAGAAGGCAAGGAAAACACCCGCTATGTTTGTTAGCGGTGCATCTTCTTCCGGGTCTAAGGCAAGGGCCAAAGGAAGGAAGAAGAAGGCTGCCACCAAACCTAGAGGAGGTGTTAGTAAGGTGGGAAGGAAGGGAAAGAAAAAGATTGCAGTGCCAGTAGTGGCGCAGGATAAGTGCTTCCATTGTCACAGGAAAGGGCACTGGAAGAAGGATTGCAAGGCGTGGAACGCCAAGAACCAAGGACCGAAGCAAGCTGTGGCTTCGACTTCAGGCGTGTTTGTAATTGAGAATTGTTTGTCAATCAACTCTACTTCCTGGATATTGGATACCGGATCAGGATCTCATATATGCAATTCATTGCAGGCACTGAGAAACCGTAGAGTGCTGAAGGAAGGTGATATGACCCTAAAGGTTGCTAATGGAGCTAGCGTGGGAACTGTGTCCGTCGGGGATTATCACCTGGGATTGACGAGTGGACATATTTTGGTTTTACATAACTGTTTTTATGTACCTAGTTTAACGTGTAATATCATATCAGTTTCCTTGTTATCAAATAAAGGTTATGATTTCACGTTTGTAAGCGATGTTGTTAACATCCACCTTAATCATGGTTTAATTGGGTCCGGTACACTAAATAACGGTATATATGTCTTAAACCAAATCCAGATTTTCAATGTCCAGAACACACTAAAAAGAAAGTCTCCAGATTTAAATAAGGCTTTCTTATGGCATTGTAGACTAGGTCACATCAATGAGACAAGGTTAACTAAGTTACATAGAGAAGGATATTTGGACTTGTTCGAATATCAAACTTATGCCACTTGTGAATCATGTCTCAAAGGAAAGATGACAAAGACTCCATTCACTGGATATGGAATAAGAGCGAGCGAGCTCTTAGGACTCATACACAGTGATGTATGTGGTCCAATGTCTACACATGCAAGAGGTGGTTTTTTCCAATTTCATTACTTTTACGGATAATTACTCAAGGTACGGATTCATTTATCTGATGAAACATAAATCCGAGGCTTTTGAAAAATTCCAGAAGTATAAGAATGAAGTGGAAAACCAAACCGGCAAAAGTATCAAGACACTAAGATCTGATCGAGGTGGTGAATACTTAAGTGCCGAGTTCCTAGGTTACCTAAAAGAGAAGGGAATTCTCTCTCAGCTTACTTCTCCATACACTCCACAGCATAATGGTGTATCGGAGAGACGGAATTGAACCCTATTAGATATGGTACGATCCATGATGAGTAATGCTGAGTTACCGCGATCTTTCTGGGGATATGCGCTAGAATCAGCGACATATCTTCTGAACAGGGCTCCTACCAAGACTGTGCCTACCACTCCATATCAGATGTGGAGTGGGAAGAAACCCCATCTTCAGCATCTGAAAATATGGGGATGTCCAGCTTTTGTTAAAAAGCAGCATGTGGACAAGCTCGAGGCACGATCAGTGAAATGTTTGTTTATGGGATATCCAAAGAACTCCAAGGGATATTATTTCTATTACGCAAAGGAACAGAAGGTGTTTTTCTCTCGTAATGCCCATTTTCTAGAACATCAGTTTTTAGAAAAGGAAACAAGTGGGAGCGAATTAGAACCGGAAGAAATTACAGAACCACAAACTACTACTGAAAGTTTGGTAGAACCAGTAGTTCAAGAAGAACAGGACATTCCCGCACCCCTCCGCCGAAGTAGTAGGCCGTCTCATCCGCCTAAGAGATACTACGGTTTTCTCATAGATGGGGATAGAGAGGATTGCATCATCGATGATGATGAACCTACTGGCTTCCAGCAGGCCATCCAGAGCGGCGACTCGGTATGATGGCTAGATGCAATGCGGACCGAAATGGAGTCCATGTATACCAACAAAGTATGGACTTTGGACTTTGCTCCAGATGGGGTAAAACCCATAGGATGCAAATGGATCTTCAAGAAAAAGATTGGTGTAGATGGACAGGTGGAAACCTATAAGGCTAGACTTGTTGCAAAGGGTTTTCGTCAAAGACCTGGTTTGGACTATGACGAGACTTTTCTCCAGTGGCTATGCTCAAATCCATTCAGGTCCTTCTTGCTATTGCTGCCTTCCATGATTATGAAATCTGGCAAATGGACGTAAAGACGGCTTTTCTGAATGGTAATTTAGAAGAGTGCGTCTATATGGATCGGCCAGAGGGTTTCAATCAGAGTGGGAGCAGCGGGAAAATATGCAAGTTGCTTAAGTCCATTTATAGACTAAAGCAAGCATCGCGGAGTTGGAACATCTGTTTTGATGAAACAGTCAAAGAATATGACTTTATCAAAAATCCAGATGAACCATGCATATATAGTAAAGTTGTTGCCAGAAGTGTCGTATTCCTCGTCTTGTACGTGGATGACATTCTATTAATGGGAAATGACATTCCTATGCTACAATCTGTCAAAGGATTCTTGTCACACAGGTTCTCCATGAAAGACCTGGGTGATGCCTCTTACATTCTGGGGATCCGGATCTATCGTGATAGATCCAAGAGGATGTTGGGACTTTCGCAGTCCAGGTATATCAACTGTAGGGTTCCTAGGCACTCTCAAGAAGTCTCACAAGGCATCAACCATGCCAATTTCAATTTTTACAAGTGCCGAGAAACCCTAATACGGATCGTTAACTAGAATTTTAGGCGACAAATGAAACTAGTTAACAACTTAACTACAAGAACCGAAATACAACCTTTGTAGATCCGGTCCTCCACCTCCATAGCTCCGCGATGAAGTCTCCTCACTGTCCAAATCGAATCCCGGGCTCTAGCGTCGGCTTCATCGGAGAAATGGGCGGGCTAGGTCATCGACTACGATGCCGAAGATGATCTACGTCGAGGCATCACAAGATCAAGCTCCCACTTCACCAAGTCATGAAACTTGTGAAGAAAACACCCTATACTACTTGGCAAGAGGTAGAGGATGAAGAAATAGGAGGTGGGTTCACTTTAGAATTGGATTTCTCACTCAATTGCTCAAGTTGCCATTGATGGAGCAAGGTTTCTTCATGAAGAAGAAGAAGAGGAAGAAGATGATAAGTGTTATGATAAGTATCTTTTAAAAAGAAAATAAAATGAATACTTATCGTAATCCAACCATGTTCAAGTGTAGAGAATAAACTAGGGTTAGGTCAATGGTTAGGGTTAAGCATGAAGAAAAAAATGGTGACTTAGTCAAAGCTTCATGAAGCTTCAACATGCATCCAAAGAAAGCCACCATTTTTCTTTTCTTTTGCCAAAAAGAAATAAATAAATAAATGAATAAATAGATATGAAAAACAAAACCCTAACCATTTAAATAACCATGGTTTAATCTTTACACAAACTCAAGTAAGCATGTATCATCAAACATGATACAATCAAGTGCACAAAAGTATATCACATATACATCTTGTGAACTTCAAGTGAGAAAATCCATTTAAAGTGAACCAATACTAGTTAATGCAAAGTAATATATCTAATATATAATTATGCATTAAACCATCAAATCAACACTTGATTTAACGATCCGGTCATATCGTATATGACCGACTAATATCCAATGTATCGATTTATCGAATCAATCCTTGATTCGATAACTAGGTTATATCGCATACAACCATTCGACACATTCATCGCGAGAATGAAATACGGTATCACATACACGCATTATTCTCGGTCCCGCACATATCTCATATGCGCTCCTATTTCGTTTCGCTTGAGCCAGGAAACCTCTGTGTAGGACTCTAAAGACTCGTCAATACGCCGGCAGCAGGTGATGATCATATCAAACACCCACAAGCCGCAAGCGGTCTGCTAAACGTAACGTCCACTCGGGTATTGAGCGATCAGAAGATCAACGAGCAAGCCCGCTCATACTCCTGTGAATCCAACCAGTAACACTTACCGTACAGTCCGGTCTGATCATCTGATATGTCGCATATCTCGCCTAGGGGTGGTAAACGTCAGACCCAAATAGCTCGATAAGTCGTGTCGATATGAGGTCTATAACAGTTCGAGAAACTTCTGGTAACACTTACCAGTAAATCTCAGCAACCCTGGCCAGGGATTTCCTGTTATAGCCAATCGAACACAGCGCAACATCAACCCCCTATACCGGGAGAGACGAATCCCCTCCTATCGCTCATTGCCTCTATGTGACTCGGGACTGTACCCAAAAACCACCGTTTTGCACGCCCTCTTGGACGTGGTAAGGTAGAAATCAAAGCACAGTGGGAACCACACAAGACTCTATGACGATCTCGGGTCAACAGACTACTCTGTACCAGTGTCACCAGAGAACTGCCATCTGACGCAAGGTATAATACCATCTGGGAGTTCTCGGCGAGTCCGTCCAGTGTACCCAGTCTCTACTGAGCACCCGTATATCATCTCTGATGTCAAACACCAATGGATATGGGATCATCCATCGCCCATCTGTATGGGTCGAGAAGGTATACGCTAGTCTACTCTGGTATATCGATGCCCCGTCTCGATATACCCATGACTAGGGACCTTGAAGGATGTACTTATGGACTACCATATCCCCACTAGTATGATCCGCATCATAGTCCAGGTAGTCAAGTACACATCCTAAGGGCTTTACCAACATGTAACAGAGAGACAATCAATGTACACGTTAAGGTAAAGAGTAACCAGATAGCATACTATCATGTCGAGCAAGAAAGTCCTCCCTATATATGTCCCAGCATCCACTACAATATACATCCAATGTACAGTAATGGCCTCTAGGGCATACACATAACTAACAATCTCCCACTTGCACTAGGGCCATCTGATAGCAGTGGTTGTAGTATCTCATACTTAACCATCCCATAAAAGTCTCTCTCTGGGAAAAGGCCTTTGTGAGTGGATCCGCCGTGTTTTCCCCTGAGTCTACTCTCCTAACCTCGATCACCCTGGAGATCAACCATCTTCATGATCAGGTGACACTGCTTTAGAATATGTCTGGATCACTGATGGGACCGGCGTTCCTTGGCAGAAGCCACAACTCCATTGTCTCACAATGGTTGGAACGTAGTTCATCTCATGAACCAATATACACCCAAACATCCTCTTTGGTAGCATCTTGAGTAGCGATGTATCCTGCCTTTATCGTCTAGTTAGCCACGGTATCTAGCTTGGAACTCTTCCAACATACCGTCCCTTTACTGAGGGTAAAGACAATGCCTGCGACTGACTTTCAATCGTCCTTATCACCCTGGAACCCTTCCAGTGATTCTCCCCAGGATCGATTGATACCATCTCACTACATCTAGTGAGGATCCTAATATCCAATTAGATCTATCTCATAGATCCAAAACCCAGGATTTAGGAGGTATAACTTTGATCCTATATGGAGAATTATTGTGATAAGCGGAGATTGACCGAGCGTAGCATAGGAAACTCCTTTCTTATCAAGAGCATGACATCCACGTACTCTACGAGGATCACCACCATACTCCCTACTACCTTTTTATTTATACAAGGTTCATCTACCATTTTGATGATGTCAAACTCTTTGACTTATCCATCAAAACAGATGTTCCAACTCCGCGATGCCTGCTTTATCACATAAAACATCTTGTACACGTTTCCGCTGCTCCCACTGTCTACGAGGCACTCTGGCTGTGTACTTATAGACGCTCTATTCTAAAACATCATTTAGAAAAGCTGTCATGACACCCAACCACCAGATATCGTAGTCATGGTATGTAGCCGTGGTAAGTCGGATCTGGATGGACTTAAGCATAGCCCCTTGAAAAGGTTTCATCATAATCCACGCCTGGTCGATGACGAAAAGCTTTAACAAGTCTAGCTTTGAAAGTCTCAACTTTTCCATATACACCAAGTAATCTTCTCAAGATGTACTTGCTCCTGATGGGGATTTAACCCTTCAGATATAGCAACCAAAGTCCATTCTTTGTTGGTGTACATGGATTCCATCTCAGATCGCTAAGCATCCAGCCATTCTTACAGAGTCTTTACTCTCGATGGCCTGCTCGAAACTAGTTGGGTCATCATCTCATGATGCAATCCTCGCTCCCACTGTCATCGAGAAACCGAAGTATCTCTCAGGTGGGTGAGGAACCCTATTAGATCGGCGGAGAGGCCGAGGTTCGTTGGTAACTATTGAATTCTTTGGTTCTTTCAAATCATCAGCTGCAGTTTGTATAGCTAGAACATTTCCAGTTCTACATAACAGACCTTGCCTCGAGCTTGTCCGGATTATGCTTTTAGACATAGCCCGGAAAACCCCAAATCTTAACCAACTTAGGATATGGGCTCTTCCCTTTCCATATCACATATGAAGCGGTAGGCAACTGATTTGATTGGAACCCTATTGAATAGGTATGCAGCTTCTCAAGCGCATAACTCCCAAAAGGAAATAGGAAACTCAGTAGTACTTATCATAGAGCACACCATATCACATAGGGTGCTTTTGCTCTGCCCCGATATACCATCGTGCTATGGTGTATACGGAGGAGTAATGCTGAGAGAGAATCTCATTCTCCTTTAGAATAATCCAGGATTTCCGTGCTCAAGTATTCTCCTCCTCGATCCCATCAAAGGACATAATACTTATACTCGTGTTTTGGTTTTCTACTTCTAAATAATATTCTGTGAATATCTCAAAAGGTTCGGACTTGTGTTTCAACAGGAACATATGTCTGAATCTTGAGAGATTATCAGAGAATGTAACGAAGTACAAAAAACCAGTCCTGGCATGTGTAGACAGAGGACCTTAATACATCAACATGTATCATCCCAAGAGTTTACTAACTCTTTCTCTGTTTCCAGTAAACAGAGCTATGGTCATCGTATCTTTGTGACATGACTGGCAAGTTTCATAAGATATAAATTCAAACAGATTTAAATATGCATCTAAATGTAACTTCAGCTAGTCAGGTCGCATTGATATGACCTAGTCTACAATGCCTCAAGAAGGATTCGTTCATTTCTGAACTCTTCCTCTTGTGTGTGTTCCGTATACTATGAACTGTAGTTTGATTTAGAACATCAATGCTTTTAGATAACGTGCCTGAACCGATCAACTTTTGATATGGGAAATGTTCAAAACATTATCCGACAATACAAAATTATATCCTTTCTTTACTAATAAAGAGACTGATATGATTTTGTATATCAGGTTCGGTATCTAATAACATTCGTTCAGAATCAATATATTGGTAATACAGGGTGACAGTGACCAACAGACTTGGCTGCAACACTTGCCCCGTTTTCTGCCTTATGAAACTTATCACCCGTTCTCAGTTCTCTACATTTCTGTAGCCCTATGTAACAGATTACATATCTGGGATCCTGATCTGGTATCACATACCCAGGACGTAGAGAATACTGAAAAACAGTTCTGTATAATGAACACACCCGAAGATGATGCATCAGCATGCACTCTCTTCGTTTGGGTGGCACGGGAATTCTGGTAATCCCCTTTTTCCTGCTCTGTCTTATAACAATTATAAGTTGGAGCGAAACCAACGTTCCCCAGCACAGTATAACAAGCGGGTTCGGTCAAAGATCCGTATTATTATCTTGATTAAGGCGTGATATGGTCGCTACCTGGAGAGAGAGAGAAGAAAACACTCAGCGTATGCTCTTGCAAGAATAGATTGGTTATTATTTTATCTAATCAGGATGACTCCCACTGCTTTTCATCAAATCTTCCTTCAAACCCTAAAAGGAAAGACTAGCCGGGATTAATTACACACTACAAGTTCGCCAATCTTTCAGCCAGGCCAGTGTCGGTACTTTGAGGGAGGTCCCCCGTGCTTTCGTACGAACCTAATTAATGTAAACCTCGTTTTCCCAGAGGCGTAACCCCGTTGACACCTTTCTAGACACCTACTTGATCGGCTAATTGTAACGTGTAAAACTCTCCCAGGAGTAACTCTTACTCGCAGCGGGTATCGGGATCCAACTATCTCATAGAAGGTATGCAATCTCATTGCAAATTTCAACACTTGAAATTCCCGATAATATTTTGCCCCTAGCGTCCTATGACCTTGACGGAGGCCAAACTACCCATAGTCCGCTAGTCAAGTTCAACCCGTCATTTCCTGATTGAATTAAACCCACCCGCACGACCCTTGACGGAGGCCAAACAACGCCGTACGAATACCCTAATCCAATCGTATCATATGCTAGCAGATAAGCACTAGTTAGCTACCGTACACTACGCCTTGACGGAGGCCAAACTACCGCAGCACGAATACTAACTAGTACTTATCTGAAATGACGGAGGGCTACGACAGGTTTTTCTGAAAACCTATTGCGTAATGAACTTGATATCGTTGTAGGATCGAATGAATTTTGAAATGGAGTGTTTTTGAGGCTTTTCTAGTTTTGCTAAAGGAGTCACTCCCGGTGAAGGGATCGTCGGTCCTTTCCTCGTCGAATGAGGTGCGGGATATATCATATATATCACTGTGCAAAGCAAAACTCTTAAAAGCAATCAAAAGACAAACCGAGTGTGTAGCATCTGCCAGTTATTGCTAAAGGAGTCACTCCCGATGAAGAGATCTCGGTCCTTTCCTTATCGAATAAGGTGCAGGATATATCATATATACCGCTGTGCAAAGCAAGAACTGTAGCTACCTATTTTATTTTGAAATTCGATTCTACAATATCTTTAGGTTTCTTTTATTTCATTAATCACATTAATGAAGTCCCATCATTTAAGTACCTAAACATCACAGATAAATACGACGTACACTTATGCCATCCGCATTCGCCTCGATGTCCCCTCATGCACCGTTAGGTTAGGTAACTAACGGCAGAGCAGGGCACGGCTAGCGCGGGTGTAAAACATAAGTAACGTCTATATAATATATCATATATACTATATAAAGTATCCATCACAGAACATATCACATGATCACATCACAGATATCGCAGCAGAAGAAACATATGAAACATTGGATATACTAGGACGTCCATGTTTTCAATACGAGCCAGTATAAAACACGGATTCCACGGTCGTGATGAATAGCCAAACCCACACCCCTAGACCCCTATGAGAGCGGCAAGCAACCCTACCAATTCTAGAGTTAGGAGACCCGGACTCGACTCCTCGAGTTGGTCTCCCAGTGGACTCCAGAACCCGGTTACTTGTGCTCCCCTCCTTGGGTCTATCCTAGTGCGGAAAAGTAAATAATATACAAACGGTGACATCTTCCGCAACCTGGAAGTGCCCCAATAAAAGAATATTACATACAAGTTTTTACATGAATGAAAATGAAAAACACTCATCTCACATAAAAACCCCGGCTATTCAAACACGACGATCCAATATAACATATCCAGCAACACATAACATCACATGTCATCAACGTAAGTAAACATGCGTATCCCAATTGTCGTTGGCATATAGCAACGAAACCGGAGATATCACATATTACACTTACGGTCACAGAAAAGAAAGTGTAAAACTACAACAGTTGGAATCCGCAATCTCCTTAGACATCACATGCCTAATCAAATGAATTACTTAGACATCGCATGCCTAACAATTATAAACCCCGCATTTTAGTCTCATTATCGAAAACACTTTTCAATATCAAGTCGGGTAATTCAACAAGATTCCCGACATCCTGATCGAATGCTCGTCGCAAACTTTAGTAGGCGGCCGCACCCCCGACGCCGTCGACGAAGTGCACCAAGGCGGAACACCGCTACCGCTAGCACCCGAACGGATGCTTTCGGCGACGGGGTTCTCCTACAGTCACTTGGTCGGGGCTATGGGGCAAGGCTGTCTATTAAGTTTACCCGGCGAGTATCCGCGTACACTACGTGATTGCGACGGAATTTTGATCGCATCAAAATTCCGTGGCAACCGATCAAGTGAGACTAAACTGCTATGTTTATAACATTCATTCAGTTATCTCATAACTACTTGTGAATTCCAATTATTGTATCACATTCCAGATAATTAGAAAATGTTAAACTTTCCGATCGAACATTCAAACACCCAAGTTTTCCCGAAACAGCTCAACACATGAAACAAGTTTAAAAACATTCACTTCATGCCTCAGTACCAACGGTCCAGCCGTAGAAGGGTCAAGCCAACGCCTCACATGTGGCACGCCGTACTGCCCCAAACCCTAAGGTTCAAAGGGCAGTTCAAGACGGTCAGATAATCGAGTTAAGGTTTGTTGTCTTCTAGAGGGACCATCGCGTTACTTGCACTACTTAGAACGTCTTTAAACCACGGAAAAATCCAACACTTGGAAATTTTTCCGGCAGGGGAAAAAGTGGGTATTTATATCCGGTCGAACTTTTTAACATATTCTAAAATTACCCGGAAAAACACACACTGACAAAATTAGACAATCCGGTCGAAACACCGAGACCCCAATACAACCCAGAAAACTCAACTCTTTAAAAATTATTAAAAATTCCCAGGAAAACCAGCACTGCAAACTAAGAATTACTGTGCAACATTTAACGCAAGAAGAGACCACATGGCCGCGGAACCGCCGCATTAGCCATGCTAATGCCGCGGTACCGCCGCACTTTGGTGGATTCAGGGGTACGGGCTTCTCAGTAATTCTTATAATCTCGTGCTGGTTTTTCTGTATATTTTTAATCTGGAAAAAACCCAGTTTTTCAAAATTGTCTAGAGAGCAAATTTGGGTTTGGGTTTTGATTCGATCGGACTTCTAATTCCGACTACTCATCGCCTAAGGCTCTAGCTAGGCTCTGATACCACTGTAGGGTTCCTAGGCACTCTCAAGAGGTCTCACAAGGCATCAACCATGCCAATTTCAATTTTTACAAGTGCCGAGAAACCCTAATACGGATCGTTAACTAGAATTTTAGGCGACAAATGAAACTAGTTAACAACTTAACTACAAGAACGGAAATACAACCTTTGTAGATCCGGTCCTCCACCTCCATAGCTCCGCGATGAAGTCTCCTCGCTGTCCAAATTGAATCCCGGGCTCTAGCGTCGGCTTCATCGGAGAAATGGGCGGGCTAGGTCGTCGACTACGATGCCGAAGATGATCTACGTCGAGGCATCACAAGATCAAGCTCCCACTTCACCAAGTCATGAAACTTGTGAAGAAAACACCCTATACTACTTGGCAAGAGGTAGAGGATGAAGAAATAGGAGGTGGGTTCACTTTAGAATTGGATTTCTCACTCAATTGCTCAAGTTGCCATTGATGGAGCAAGGTTTCTTCATGAAGAAGAAGAAGAGGAAGAAGATGATAAGTGTTATGATAAGTATCTTTTAAAAAGAAAATAAAATGAATACTTATCATAATCCAACCATGGTCAAGTGTAGAGAATAAACTAGGGTTAGGTCAATGGTTAGGGTTAAGCATGAAGACAAAAATGGCGACTTAGTCAAAGCTTCATGAAGCTTCAACATGCATCCAAAGAAAGCCACCATTTTTCTTTTCTTTTGCCAAAAAGAAATAAATAAATAAATGAATAAATAGATATGAAAAACAAAACCCTAACCATTTAAATAACCATGGTTTAATCTTTACACAAACTCAAGTAAGCATGTATCATCAAACATGATACAATCAAGTGCACAAAAGTATATCACATATACAACTTGTGAACTTCAAGTGGGAAAATACATTTAAAGTGAACCAATACTAGTTAATGCAAAGTAATATATCTAATATATAATTATGCATTAAATCATCAAATCAACACTTGATTTAACGATCCGGTCATATCGCATATGACCGACTAATATCCAATGTATCGATTTATCGAATCAATCCTTGATTCGATAACTAGGTTATATCGCATACAACCATTCGACACACTCATCGCGAGAATGAAATACGGTATCACATACATACATTATTCTCGGTCCCGCACATATCTCATATGCGCTCCTATTTCGTTTCGCTTGAGCCAGGAAACCTCTGTGTAGGACTCTAAAGACTCGTCAATACGCCGGCAGCAGGTGATGATCATATCAAACACCCACAAGCCGCAAAGCGGTCTGCTAAACGTAACGGCCACCCGGATATTGAGCGATCAGAAGATCGATGAGCAAGCCCGCTCATACTCCTGTGAATCCAACCAGTAACACTTACCGTACAGTCCGGTCTGATCGTCTGATATGTCGCATATCTCGCCTAGGGGTGGTAAACGTCAGACCCCAATAGCTCGATAAGTCATGTCGATATGAGGTCTATAACAGTTCGAGAAACTTCTGGTAACACTTACCAGTAAATCTCAGCAACCCTGGCCAGGGATTTCCTGTTATAGCCAATCGAACACAGCGCAACATCAACCCCCTATACCGGGAGAGACGAATCCCCTCCTATCGCTCATTGCCTCCATGTGACTCGGGACTGTACCCAAAAACCACCATTTTGCACGCCCTCTTGGACGTGGTAAGGTAGAAATCAAAGCACAGTGGGAACCACACAAGACTCTATGACGATCTCGGGTCAACAGACTACTCTGTACCAGTGTCACCAGAGAACTGCCATCTGACGTAAGGTATAATACCATTTGGGAGTTCTCGGCGAGTCCGTCCAGTGTACCCAGTCTCCACTGAGCACCCGTATATCATCTCTGATGTCAAACACCAATGGATATGGGATCATCCATCGCCCATCTGTATGGGTCGAGAAGGTATACGCTAGTCTACTCTGGTATATCGATGCCCCATCTCGATATACCAACGACTAGGGACCTTGAAGGATGTACTTATGGACTACCATGTCCCCACTAGTATGATCTGCGTCATAGTCCAGGTAGTCAAGTACACATCCTAAGGGATTTACCAACATGTAACAAAGAGACAATCAATGTACACGTTAAGGTAAAGAGTAACCAGATAGCATACTATCATGTCGAGCAAGAAAGTCCTCCCTATATATGTCCCAGCATCCACTACAATATACATCCAATGTACAGTAATGGCCTCTAGGGCATACATATAACTAACATCAACACTATACTGAAAAGATTCAGTATGGAAGATTCTAAGCGCGGTAATCTACCGGCTTGTCACGGAATCACCCTCTCCAAAGAGATGTCTCCCAAGACTGATTTGGAAAGAGAACGCATGTCTATTATACCCTACGCTTCTGCGGTAGGCTCTATAATATATGCGATGTTGTGCACCAGACCAGATGTAGCTTACGCTCTGAGCGTGGTAAGCCGGTATCAGTCAGACCCAGGGGAGAACCACTGGAAAGCAGTGAAGAACATTCTCAAGTACTTGAGAAGGACTAAGGAGATGTTCTTGGTTTACGGCGGAAAAGCCCTCAAGTTAGAGGCCTTTGCCGATTCTGGCTTCCAGAGTGATAAGGAAGATTCCAAGTCCATGTCGGGTTATGTCTTTACCCTCAATGGAGGGGCGGTGTGCTGGAAGAGCTCCAAGCAGGACACCGTTGCTGACTCGACGATTGAAGCGGAGTATATTGCTGCTTGCGATGCCGCTAAAGAAGCAGTCTGGATGATGAAGTTCCTAACAGAACTTCAGGTGGTTCCTACCATAGTTGATCCAATACCTCTGTATTGCGACAACAACGGAGCTATAGCTTTAGCGAAGGAACCAAGGTCCCATCAGAAGTCCAGACACATCTTGAGGCGGTATTACCTGATCAGGGAGATCATTGATCGTCGGGAGATCGAGGTTCGGAGAGTTGCTTCTGAAGAGAACATTGCTGATCCATTCACGAAGGCCCTACCTCAGATTCAGTTCGAGAGGCTACTCGAGATCATCGATCTTCGATACGCCAGTACATGGCCCTAGTGCAAGTGGGAGATTGTTAGTGTATATGCCCTAGGGGCCATTATTGTATCATACTAGTTTGTATATTACTTAATGGAAGCTTGGGATATTCACATGTATATAACAGTCTTTCTAAACATGGTAGTATGCTATTTGGTTTTTCTATCTTAATATGTGAGTATGCGTATTGATAGAGCTCTTAGGATCTTGCTTGATTACCAGTGTTGTGATGGCAGTCCCACTCGTGGGGGCTGGGTAGTCTACAAGCACATCCTTATTCAGGTCCCTAGTCGTAGGATTATCGAGACAGGGCATCGATACTCAGGAGTAGACTTGTGTGTACGCTTCTCATCCCAGTTGGGGAGATGGTCTGTCCCACAGCCGTCAGTACGTCGTACTGGAGATAGTATACAGGTGCTCGTTGGGTTACGGGTACACCGGACAGGACTCGCAGGGAACTGTTGGTTGGTTTTATACCAGTCGTCAGTGAACAGTTCCCAGGTGACATGAGTACAGCATAGTCCGCAGACTTGACACTGCTACTTCGCCTCGAGTGTGTCCCACTATTCTTAGATTGCTACCCTACCACGGCTCAAAGGAGTCGTGCAAACAGGTAGCAGTTGGGTGCAGTCCCGAGCACTTGGAGGCAGTAGCGGTTAGACAGGATTCGTCTTTCCCGGTATTAGGGGTTGATATCGCGCTGTGTCAGAGAGCCATTACGCAAAGTCCCTGGCCAGGGCAAGCGAGATTTGCTGGTAAGTTCCAGTAGTTTCTCAGGGTGTAATAGGCTTCGCTCCGACACGACTTATACCGCTATTAGGGGACTGACGCTTGCCGCCCCCTAGGCCCAATATACGATAGTCTTAGACGAACGGACTGGACTGTACGGAGATTGTCAGATCAGACTCAGTAGGAGTTCGGATGGGTTTCCTTATCGGCCTTCTTATCAACATCTACCTGGGGCCGTTACGTACAGCTAGTGCCGCTTACGGTCTGTAGTTAAACCCACTGCCAGCGTAGTAGTCGAGTCTCTAGAGTCCCACATAGAGAGTTTCCTACTCCAGGCGAAACGATATAGAAGTCGTATGGTTTTACGACAAAGGGTTCGGACGCATACGTGTGTTTACACACGTACGTCGTTCGGACAGTTTTTACTAGTCGGCTTTGGTTTAAGCCAGTTATTAGTATCCGGTTATTGGATTTATACAGTCTAAAGTTTTTCCGTGTTTTCACGGATAGGAGGGGCGTTCTCGTAATTGCGCGAGAAGCTTCTAGAAGATGGTGACTAAGGAGGTTTAGGTGGCATATACATTGAATGAGATTAGTGAGTCATATGGATGATTCATCCATGTCATTAATGCATCATAAATGCTTAATGACTCATGGAGATGAATCACCATTAGATATTCATCAAGTATAGTTGTAAATCATTTTATTTTATTTTCTTGAAAAATAATAATGTTTGATATATATTATGATAGCTCATTTTCTCATTTCATTATTATGTTCATCTTCTCTCTCCTCAAGCTCTCTCTCTCTTCAAACCTTAATCCTCCTCTCTCATGTGTTGAGTACAAGGATTAGTTAGACTAACTAAACCATAACCCTCACTCTATATCATCTAGGTACTTTGATTAGCATTTGAAGAAACATAGTTACCTCTAGTTTGAGGTGAAGCTTGTAGTAAAGCTCTCGGGTGGATCTTCTACTACTTAGAGAAGGCCGGAGAGGACATGAAGAACGACAAGTCGAAGGACTCGGATCTTTAGGTATAATCACTTTTCATAGTAGTTGTTAACTCCTATGTTTGATGTTAGTTATTGTTTATGCAAAGATTCTCGGTTAGTCGATGTTTACGCTTTAAACAAGATTGTTTTTCATTATTCCACCTCCCCGCAAGTCGTGGGGTGTTGTACATTGACTTACAGTAACAAGTTAGGCTTACAAATACAACATGTTTTGTGGAGATTAAAACAAGTTAGGGTTTGATTTTGGTTAGCATTTGGGTTATCTTTTTCATGAAACTTCATGAAGCTTTCTTTTGTTTTTTGCTAAGATATTTTGTATAGATATTTCTTAACCCAACACAAACCCTTTACCTTAGGTTTATTCTCTACATGAGTTAAGCCCTTCATTATTAAGCCATGGTTGGATTTGTAACCACAACAATAATTCATTATTCATCACAAAAGCTTTTCTTCTTCTTCTTCTTTGAAAAAGCTTGCTAGCTTTTTACATGTGATGATTTAGTATGAGAAATTGAAAATAAAAGAGAGATAAATTCCTACTTCATCAAACTCATCTATTCTAGCTACTTAGATTTGGGTGTTCACTTCTCTAATAAGTTGTTTAGTGAAGTGTAAGCTTGGGTTAAAGATTCTTCAAGGTAGATCATCTTCGAAAAGGAAGACTTCAAGCAAGCATGGATCATTCGGTTTGTGGAGCCTCTCTAGAGTCCAGAAGTTCATGGATTGCAGCGAAGGGACTACTACTCGGAGCTTATGAAGTGAAGGAATGGACTACAAAGGTTGTAATCCCTCTCTCTTAGATGTAAAGTTGTTTACATGCAAGTTAACCCTAATTCTCTAGTTAAGATCCTCGCTTTAGGTTGTTTGGCACTTGAAATTTTTAGATTTGTCATGGTTGATGCCTTATAGATCCTTGTGATTGAGGCGCTGTTCAGCGTGCGGACGAATGATTCTGTTGTTGCTGCAACTGACGAGATGTCGCCCAGATGTTGAAGCTAATGCCGCACGAGTTGTACTTAGAGATATGATAGAAGATCTCTAGTCACCCAAGGAGGAATGACTAGGACATGTGATACGTTGCCTACCCTAATGCGAGGTTATCAGATTGATTGATTCTAGTTAGAGACGACTTCATGTAGGTACGTTGAGAGTCGATAGAGACGATCGAATGTCAGAAACCCATTTTTCCAAGTTTAAGGTATTCGGAGAAACATGCAAGTAATTCCGTGGACCCTCTAGAAGAATAAAACCCTAACTCGATATAATGACCATGAGAAAGCTTTGAAATCTTAGGGTTTGCAGCAGTTCGTCGGTGCCATTAATGAGGCTTGGGTTTGCCCTTCTACGGCTGGTCCATAGGTACTGTGGCATGTACTGGAATACTATTAAACTGTACTCAAGATGTTGAGCTCTTAGGGGATTATGGAACCTTGACAAATTGATCAAAAGGTTCGACGTCATTCGGATATCATGTGATGGGATACATTGCTTGGGAGACTCCAGATACGAGTATAGTCGTTGGAGCGTATTCCATGCAGCTATGAGAAGACGAGTCCAAATCAGTCGACATTAGAGGAAGTGGAGTAAGCAATTCGTACGAGATCTTGATGAGATTACGTTCCACTCCGCTGACACCAGAGATGTGATACACAGGCAGAGGCGTTGTACATGGATATATCTTCCAGAAGGAGTCGCGATGAGTATGCAGCCGTTCCGGAACAAGAAACATATTTGGTAAAAGGTGATAACTTCCGGGTAGTTCGGCAGAAACGAGATTTGGGGGAGACATCGACAGAACCTTTTTGGAATACTTTACGAGAAGACTTGGACCCAGGATCGGTCATATAATGCACACCCAGTAGGCCAGAGTTCGGCATCGTCGACGAGACATGTTATGAGTGACCATGACAGCTGGCCAGAGATCTTTAGAGGATGTGCTAGAGCGGGACTGTTTCCGCCATCTTTGATTTCGGTATTTTGGGCGATTTATTTGCATGATTGAGATTTTGTGCACCACAGTTGCCCTTGACTTCGATTTGATGTCATTCGAGATGTTGATTTGATTTCATACCTATAGTATGCATGTGATTTGACTTATGCTTTCGGCATAGTTTTCATGCACTTTTAGTATTTTGTTTCGATTTTGTGCATGCTGATGCACATGGTTGTGAGATTATATACCACAGTATACCTGATTTGGATTTGGATTGAGATATGTTGTATACCGTCGATTGCTATTGTGATATTCGATATTTGTTTTCATGCACCTTGTGCACTTGATTTGGATTCTTACGCATACTTGGACGCTTGATGCGATTTTGGTGCACGCTAGATGCACTAAATCGAGATTCTTCGTGCATATCAGATGCACCTGATATTGTTGTCAGGCACACCCGTTGCCGTTGACAGGTGTTTCGTGCACACCCGTTGCACTTAGATTTTGTTTTTGTGCACATGTATGGCACATCCATGGATTTCGTTTTCCGTGCGCACCAGACGCACAGGGCTTTCTTGTACGCATTTTGGGATTTGATTTCCTTTAAGAAGTAGGTTTTTGATATTTACTATTTGGTATAGTAGCTGAGCAGGACTAGTCCGAGGACAATACCTGAACATATTTTTTTACATGCATTGATAGTTATCGAAGAGATTTCCAAAGAAGGAGCTATAGTCTCTGTATTTACTTACGTGTCCAAGATGACACGAAACATTTTATAAAGGAAACCCTTCTAAAATTGTTTTCAAAACGGCGGGGCGTGTATATTAAACAAAGGGTATATATATATCGTTATTTTCTTACAATAGACATCCACCACTGTACAGTGATACGCGCATCGCACAGCGATTTGAAAAGAGTTTGGCATGCATTCCTTTCAGATATTTTAATGATGTTTACATGCATTGTTGAAGTATATCTTGTTGGTTTTCGTATTGGGGTTTGACATTAGTGCCTTCACCATAACTCTGATGATTGCGGGATGCTTGACGGAGTTTGATTTTGAGTTATTTGCTTATTTTTCATGCGCATGCATTGCGCTACGATATGTTTTATGTATTTATGATTTCGGAGCCCCGACGACTTGATCATTTTACTGAAATGTTTTAGAAATTGGGGGAGTTTAAATTTAAATTCGGAGACCGAATTTCTTTAAGGGGGAAGATTGTAACATTTCAGAAAAATAAAATATTATTTTGGGGAATTTTTATAATTAAATAATAAATATTATGAATATTTTAATAGTGCGGTATAATTAAATACTAATAAATTGGGAAAATTTTGGAAAATTATAGAAATTACTGAAATGAGGTTTTTTTAAATGAAATAAGAAAATTATGAATTTTTATGATTAATTATATTCCATTTTAATACTAATCGCAATTAAATATCGCTTAAGCCGGATTTGTGCACATGACATGCACCATGTCAAATTACACTTGTTACATTTTCTTTCATGGTTTCTTTCTTTTTAGCATGCATGGTTTTAATTTTTAAAGAGAAGAGAAAAGAAAAGAAATGAAAAGAAAAGAAAAAGGAAAAATGATAAAGAATGTGACATGGTTAGAGGTATAGGCAAGAGAGAGAGTGAGAGGGGTTTTCTTTGACTTAGCCATTCCTTCATCTTCATCATCTCATCTTCATCACTTCACCATGGCTGCCGCCCTCCTCTCTCCACCACCTCAACCCCTCACTTCATCATGAAAAATCCATTAAAATATCATCCTCACTTCATTAAAAACATGCACAAGCTCACTAGATGCACTTTGGACCAAGAAAGGATGAATTTTGGAGACTTTGGGCAACTCAAGAACTTTTTTGAGTTGCCAAATGAGATAATTTCTGCACCCTTAGTATTGTATTTCGATTACCTTAGCAACCATACAAGTTTAAAGGTGTTTTATTTCGGTGTAGTGAACATTGAATTTTCCTAGAAGAGGTTATGTGGAATTCTTGAGTTGTGTTTGTTCTAATGAGCTTTATTGGTGACTTTAAACCCCCCTTAGGGTTAGAAACCCATACCAACCCCGGAAAAAAACTTGAAACCTAAATTTAAAACTTGTCATGTCGGTTTTGTGGAATTGTGATGCCTATAGGAAATCTGGAGTGATCTGGAGAATTTTTGAGAAACACAAACAACCCCAGTGGACTAGAATTGGCACTAGGAGACTCCCCTCTGCACACAAACCCAAACGGAACCAGTATAACCGAGCATGCCAGATTTTAGGGGGTAAGGGCCGGCCACATTGATGAATTCGGTGCCTAGGTTTCTTCTGTAGGTCATATACACCATATACATCACCCCAGTACTGTTTGTGCACCTAGTTTTGACCTAAACTAAAATCTGGGAACATTTTTATGGGTTGCTGCATTGTATTTCATGATGTTTATGAATTTAAGTTTTGATATTTGTGTTTGGTATCGGTCACTTGACGTTTGTACGTCGATATCGGGTGTTTTTGGGCTCTTTTGTGTGAGTAGACCATAGGTTTTGACCAATGTGAGATTCGTGTGTCGTTTTGATTTTGAATTGGATTTTAATGCGTCACAATACGTTATGATATGTAGATACCCTCATGAAGACTTCGATACGACAAGCAAGCGCGTGGCGACATTGGCATCGGCAAGCGAAGATCAATGTGAGTAGATATATATCTACGGGGGAAGTCGGGTGGATGGCGTATAGCATCCCCGCAGTTCGTAGTGTAGTATACGATATATATGTTATATATATGATTATTGTGTCGCGAAACTTGGATGATTAGTGAGTAAAATATTAGATGTTCATGAGTTTGTTTTAGTGTATTAGAAGTAACTTAGACATTTTCTTAGTCGCGGACCCTAGAATAAGGTTTACACTCACACACACACGCACTTGCATACATTATATTTTCTTATGCGTATATGGGGATATGTGTGTGTGTGTATACACACACACACACACACATGGGTATGGGACTATATATATATATATATATATATATATATATATACATGGATGATGAGGATTGTACATGGTATTTGGAGATGAGTCGATGAGATTGGGCATGATGCCATGAGATCGGTGATGTGACATGGCTCGTATTTGAGATACGACATGATATTATAGCGGGTCTTTGGGGCGATGTGTTTTCATACACACGCGCGCATATATAAATATATATATATATACGTGTGTGTGTGTGTGTGTGTGTGTAGATGGTATTAGTATGTACTAGACGTTAGATCAGTACCCAAATCACGATATGATGATAAGGATACCAGTTGATTAAGGAGGTAAATGTGATATTGACCCGTACCCAGATTTGGGATACCGTACGATGGATTTACCGTACGAGCTAGATATTGATGATAGATCTGCACTCTTGACTCGAGGATGTCATGTTATATATTGTATCGTACGTGATACTATTGAGGCGGGATCACCGACTATTATATATATATATATATATATATATATATATATATATATATATATCGACTCAGATTTAGGTGGTTCCCATACCTTTCGATTAGCCTGTTAGTTTAGTCCTGTAGATTACTTGTAGATGTTAGACTAGACTCGGGTCATACCTATTTCAAAACTAACGAATCGTGAGTATTTTAAAGACAGGACAAGTGATTCTATGGATATTTCAAAGGACATACCTTTTCTTAAAAACATTGTAGCCTTATTTTCCAAACACCACCATTCATGTTATTTCAAACGGCAAACTGTATGACCCATATATATTAATGTAGATTATTTATTGTTGTGTTTATTATTCAGCTCCCGCATATTCTTGCTGTTCGCATCGCATTGCATGCTTATATTGTGTTTTCATATGCTATTATTGAAATCATGCTGTCAGGACACCAGCACCATTACCGATGATGCGTATGTTCCACGTACACTTGCTTGCCGGCTCACACACATCTTCATCGGTAATTACCATGTCACGTACACATTAGAAAATACTATTCATTAATATAAGTGTTAGCTGATAGTTTCGACATAGTACTAATGTGCTTGCTTTTATACGATAGCTTAGACATTACATCTATTACTGTGATTTTCATGCATATCTATATATCCATTGTCATGCATTATTATTAAGGCCAGTCCGGATTGCGGAAGCCCAATATTTTGTAATTCATTGTTTATTTACTTTGATGATTGATATTTCGGATTTCCATGAGATTTCTGGATTTGGAGAAACCGCAAAGATTTATAAACTGATTATCATTTTTAAAATGAAAGTTGTGGTTTTCTCCTGATGTGATTTGAGATATGTCTACCATGAGTTTTCTCGGCTCTTGAGCGATATCATACACCCGATTCGAGGAGGAGAAGGAACCGTCTATGGGTGCATGGTGGACCCAGTGCGGTACCCCTAGGCAAGAAGGTCGCAGATGGTGGCATTGAGCCTGAGACAGGGGAGCACTACTGACCGGTGATTTTATTGTGACTCGACGGATATCCGGAGGATACCGATCGGAGTTGGGCCAGTCTGGATAGTCGGAGCCCAGGGGCCAGTCCGGATAGCCGGAGCCCTAGATATTGAGATTTGAGGTATTTGAGATTTTATGATATGGGTCAGTCCGGAGAGCCGGAGCCCGAGATATTGGATATTGGGATATATGTTTTGTGTCGATGTTAGACACTGATTTATGTTGATTTCATTGATGATACCTCATTTTAAATATACAGAAATCTCACTATATTATGAAAACAGTTTTTCTTTCGTGATGTATTCTGTTTTCATTTCGATGCATTCATATCTCATATTTATGATATGTTGCTATCTGAGCCACTGTCACGAGCACATGGTATTACACTTATGTATAGATGTCTACCCTTGCCATCTTATCATGCTTCAGACTTTATCATTTTGAGGATATTTATATTATGATCGTATTGATCTAGGATTGAGTCATACATAAGATTTCTGCTCTGTGATGTTTTCTAATCATGAGTTGGCAACTCACCCCTGTTGTGCCACAGTTTTTTGCAGGTTTTGCCGTACAAGTTCATTGCGGCTTTGCTGGCACACTACTTTCATTCCAGCTAATTGCTTTAGTAGGTGGGTTCACTTGTATCGTGACCACTATTGTAGTTTTATTATTTCAGTTGTATCTAGTAAACTCCATCAACCAGACTTGTAGTAAACTCCATCAACCAGACTTGTATATTTATTTCAGACTTAGAAAACCAGTTGTTTATTCTTTCGACCTTAGTGTCGCGCGTTGTATTATTATGGTTTTCATGATGATTTGAATTTCCTTTTAAGTTTTGATCCTCGCCCATCGGCGTTGTATATTATATTGCTTGCGTGGTTATGATCGTCAATTGACGAAGAGCTAGCTCCTGCTTGGGGATGCCTTTTTCATATTATGCATGTGGTACCCTTTTGGGGTCAGTTTTTACAAAGGAAACTCTGCCGAAATTTTCAGAAAATACTTGGGATTTTAAAATGCATATTCGGCTTATGTTTTAAAACCACCTATTTTAAAACATGTTTGCTTCACCTCTTTCTTAAAATGGTTTAGATTTCTGGGATTTCTTGGCTTACTTGAATTAGATGGGGTCCTATAGACTTCATACGATTCAAGTGCCAGTCACGTGCCATTTCGGATCGTGACATCAGCAGTACTAATCATAGAGCGCACCATATCTCACAGGGTGCGATACCTCCGTCCCGATACACCGTTGTGCTGTGGTGTATACGAAGGAGTAAGCTACAAGAGAATCCTATTCTCTATTTAGAAAATCTAGGAACTCCAAGCCCAAGTATTCGCCTCCTCGATCACATCGAAGGACTTTAATACTTTTACCCATTTGGTTCTCAATTTCAAGCTTATATTCCTTGAATTTATCAAAAGTTTCAGACTTGTGTTTCATCAGGAACATATGTCCGAATCCTGAGAGATGATCAGTGAATATAATGAAGTACGAAGAACCAACCTTGGCATTTGTAGATATAGGACCGTATACATCATGTATCTGGTCCTAAGAGTTCACTAACTCTTTCCTTATTTCCAGTAAACGGAGTATTGGTCATTTTACCTTTGAGACAAGACTGGCAAGTATCATAAGATGAAAATTTGAACAGATTCTCATATTCATCCTTATGTAACTTAGCTGGCCATGTCGCATCGATATGACCTAGTCTACAATGCCGCAAGAAGGATTCGTTCATCTCTGAACTACTCCTCTTATGTGTGTTCTACATACTTTGAACTGTGGTTTGATTTAGAACTTATATGCCATTACATAACGTGCCTGATCCAATCAACTCTTAATACAGGAAAATATTCTTCAATAAATAATTATATCCTTCTTTAACTTAATAAAAAATCTTATGTAATGTTGTATATCAGGTTCGGTATGTAATAACATTCGTTCAGAATCAATGTATTTACCACTTGGTAATATAAGGTGATATCTGCCAACTGACTTGGCTACAACAATTGCACCATTCTCTAACACTTAGAGACATATCACCCAATCTCAGTTCCCTACATTTCTATAGCCCATGTAACAAATTATATATGTGGGATCCTGATCCGGTATCTCATATCTAGGACATAAAGGAGACTGAGAAACAGTTCTTGGTAACGAACACACCCGAAGAATATGCATCAACATGCTTATCTCTTGATTGGGTCGTGTGGAAATCCAGATATTCCCCTATTTCCTACTCGAACTTATAACAATTATAATAAAGAACGGAAACAACGTTCTCCAGCTCAGTATAATAAGCAGGTTTGGTCAAAGCATCCATTTTATTATCTTGATTAAGGCGTAACATGGTCGCTACCAGGAGAGAGAGAAGAAAACACTGTGTGCATTCTTGCAAGATTAGATTGGTTATTATTTTATCTAATCAGGATGGCTCCTACTGTTTTTATCAAATCTTCCTTCAAACCCTAAAAGGTAAGACTAGCCGGGATTAATTACACCCTACAAGTTCGCCAATCTTTCGGCCAGGCCAGTGTCGGTATTTTGAGGGAAGTTCCCCGTGCTTTCGCACGGACCTAATAAAGATAAACCTCGTTTTCCCAGGGGCGTTACCCCGTTAACACCTTTCTAGACACCTACTTGATCGGCTAATTGTAATGTGTAAAACTCTCTCAGGAGCAACTCTTACCCGCAGTGAGTATCGGGATCTAACTATCTCATAGAAGGTATGCAATCTCATTGCAATTTTCGACACTTGAAATTCCCAATAATATTTTTCCCCTAGCAACTTATGACCTTGGCTAAGGTTAACAAATCATAAGCGCTAGCCAAGTTCAACCTGTCATTTCTTGATTGAATTAAACCCACCCGTACGACCCTTGGCTAAGGTCAACAAAGTCGTACGACTACCCTAACTCAATCGCATCATATGTTGCAGATAAGCACTAATTAGCTACCGCACACTACGCCTTGGCTAAGGTTAACAAACGTAGCACGAATACTAAAAATTAGTTATCCGAAATTGTAACACCTTAGAATGTGATTAGTGTTAATTAAGCGATAATGCGGATTTTTAGTAAAAATTTTACCAAAATAGTTTTCACATATTTTATAAAAATTAATTAATATTTTATTATTATTTATTTCGGGCTTGCACCCACTTGTGCATGTTAACTTAGGGTTAACCATGCTTAAGTAGCCATGGCACCTTAACACCATTTCCATTAAGTTTTATGTAATTATATAAGTTAATTAGTTTTTAAAATAAGAGTTGTTTTAGGGTTGACATGAGAGACAGGGGGGTTGACCATGCAAATGATGAATCATGGGGCAAGCATGACTTGCATTTAATGAGGAGAGAGAAGGGGGCATGGCTCACTCTAAACTCATACCCCCATTTATCTTCCCCACTCTCACACTCCCCATTTCTTTTCCCTTACACTCACACCTTCTTTAATTGTTCATCTTCTCATTCTCTTCCCCTCAAACTGAAACCCTACCAAAATCCTCACAAAACCCAAACAAAATCTTCACTAAACCCCACTAAAACCCTTCACAAGTCAAGATTAAGCCACTAAGATGACTTGGAGCATGGAAAGCTAGGTTTTTGAGCAAGTGTGGATAGGTAATGATCCCTAACTGTTAAGTAGGACCTTTTAATGTTGTATTGCAAAGTAGTTGCTGTCTAGAACTATAAAGATATAGTTTTGTGCACATATCGTATTTTTAGTGTCGTAATGGGGTGTCTGTAATCTGCTATCACCACGAGTGGTTACTGGAAAATCAAGCAATATAGTAGTATTGTATTAGAGGCCCTGAGTGATCACCTGAAGCCCGCACCCCACGTGACCTAGTTGGACAGGCAAGATAGGGGATAATTCCAGCGAGCTCGGATTTTCTGGGGACTGGGGAGTTGGGATTTTTAGAGTAGCTATCTGTATGTATTTTGGGATGTTTGGTACTGCTAGATTTTTATATATTGACAGTATGCAAAATCTGGGACCACTTAGGTAATTTTAGGCGTTTCGGCAAAGTGTGATACGATTGATCCGACGTAGTTTAAGTGTTTCGGGTAGCTTGCTGTCATGGGTTTGTTTTGATGATGTCGCTACACACGTTGGCCGCTAAGCGAACCCTTTCATAGTTTAAGGGAACCGATTCGTTATTTGGCATTGCGTACATTTATTATTGCGTAGTTTGCTAAATTCACGCGTTATTGTGTTTTGTGTTAATAGGATCGTAGGCGGGGACTTCGGACGCTACGAAGAAATGGAAGCAGGTGGTTGGATTTACCTAGCTCGAGATTATCGGTGAGTAGATTTAATATCTACGTGTAACGTTTTAAAAATAATAAAATAAATATTTAAATGAATAAAATTGTTTAAGTGAATTTTGTGATTTTCGGAAAAGTAAAATGTATTTTTCATAAAACTAAACCGTGATTGTTTTTCATTATAATTTAAAAAAATACCTATTTTAATTATGTAACTACTAGTAAATGGTGTTTATTTATCCACTTATAAATTTTTAGTTTAATTAAATATTTTTCCTAAATTAATTATTTTAAATACTAACATAAACTTTATTTTTACACTAAATTAGTGTAAATTACAAATTTGAATGATTTTAATTTGTAAAAATGAACCATGGAATATTAGAATTTAGTGTGTATCATGCAAAATTTATTTGCAAATTTTTCCATTTTTCTAGAGTTTTCTTGAGTTGCTATAGTAAAGAAATAAAATAAAATAAAGAAATGAATGAAAAGACATAATGAAGTGATATTTTGGTGGAGACTTCTACACATTTTCTCACCCTATTCTTTCTCTCCCTCACCTCAAAAAAAATGGCCGGCCTCACCCCCTATGGTAGCCCCCATTTTCCTCATTTTATTTTGCTCCAAAATTCATCAAAAATCCTTTAAAAATTCAATTAAAAATCCACAAAATCCTATTTATTTCCTACCCTTTATTCCTTGCTCATTTTTATATGGAATTTGGAAATGGAAAGCAAGCATTTTGGAGGCTCATTTTCTTGTTTGGATTTCATATTTTGGAGGTATAAATTTCCTTCTTTTGTTTATTTGTTATTAGATGTTTCTTTTAAGCATGTTCAGATTTAATGAATTAATTCTATGTTCAATTTTTAAAATTCAAGTTATGGTTTGTAAATTCAAGTTATGATTTTTATTAATTAATTAGGGTTATAATAGTTAGTTTAACACTTTTAGAATTGGAAAATCTTGCATGGTTGTTAAATTGTAAATTTTTCATTTAAAATTGTTTAAATTAGGAATTTTGCTAATTAGGTTTCTATAAAACATAATTTTTGGTGAAATAAAATTTCAATTAATATTTTTAACACTAGATTGTGGTCTTAATAAGGGTATTAACTTGTTGGTGGAATGGAAACTTAAATTGATTGCTAGTTTCTATTGATAATTGATAAATTGTGATAAAAATTGCTATTTTGTAAACTAGATTTTAGAAATTCCAAAATAAATGAGATTAAAAATATAATTTATGGTTTCATTAAATCATTATCATCTTTAATTGTGGTTTAATACATTAATTCATGCAAAATCATGTTTTGTGGTGGAATTGTGGTATTTTGCTTGAAAATTGTTGAAAATTGTTAAAGGTTGCAAACTAGAAATTTTAAAATAATACAAATTTATGTAATAAAAATATAGTAATGGTTTGTATAGTCTAGTTATGCTATTTAATATGTTTTATGACCATTGGTTTCATTTAAATGTCAAGTTTTGATGAAAAACGGTAAATTGGCATTTTCTGGTTTTACGAAATTGGACGGTTTGATCGATTTTTAGGGTTTCGATGGATTTAATCATGTTATATATTATAAGTAACGAGTTTTAAAACTACGAGTTATTTGTTGATGTTTATCTCGATCCATCGGAGTTTGCACGCCGATATCGAGCGATATTTGGTTCTTTTGCGTGGACGGGACATAGGTTTTAACCTATGCTTGTTCCTTGTATCGTTTGACTTTTGTATGTGATCCAGTTTACGATACTATTTATATGTTTGCGTTTAGGTACCCCTCACGTGGACTGCGGGCGATGAAGAGGAGGATGGCGACACCGTCTTCGGCAGACATGGACCAGGTGAGTAGATGCATATCTACGGATGGAAGTCGGGTGGATGGCGTTTAGCACCCCCGCAACGTAGAATAGGAATAGTAATTATTGACATTAGGAAACCAGATGTGACCCTAGATTCTTAATGAGTAGGGCCCTAGTAATGATCCTAGGCTGGACTAGACTGATTTAGGAAGACATATCAAAAGATGAATACCTTGGAAGAGGTTCGTAGGTTTCAGGTAGAAACACACACGCACACACTGAAACACGACATGGTGTATACGTGCATGTGTATATATATATATATAGGACGAGGTATAGGTATATACATATATACAACACGTATATGGGATACATTGATGTGATATGATATCCGAGGTATGATGAAACAGTGTAACTAGGCTTGATACCGTGATTCTTGGCTATACAGTCGTATTAAGTGTTAGCGGATCATTAGGGAATGAGATAATGAACATGTATACTTAAATTATAATGGGTGGTGATGATATTGAGGTACATGGGACTCTAAAATAGTACCCGGACTGTAACTTGTGATTGATCACGATATGGGATATGTATGACTTGATTACGACATCATATAGGTGTGACCTGATGTCGATATCATAGAGGTGTGACTTGAGGACGATATGATATCAGTATGACTTAATCACAATATGATACATATGACATGATATTTCTGAGGATAAACTAATGATGCTTATTATGATGGCAATGATATATGATTGATGTATGCGATCACAGTTTAGCACCTTGATCATGAGATGTGTTGATGATGACATTATACTAATGATGAGACGCCTAGGAGATACTTGACCCGTACCCCGATATTGGGATGCCGTACGATGGATTTTACCGTACGAGGCATAGAAATGATGATTGATCCACACTCTTGATTCGAGGAAGCCATACTACGTACGTGACGCTATTGAGGCTGGATCGCCGACTATTAGAGATATTGATTCAGACCTAGGTAGACTCTTGTTTCTTAATGACTAGTTTCTGAGGTTTAGTTCCTTAGGAGGTTAGATGGACACTAGGTTAGGTTCGAGTCATATAGTGGTAGTGATAATTGTATATCAAATGAGTGGATAACACACATCCGTCTTTACTTTCACACTGTATTCATAATGTTGCATGTTCATACATATGTTGCAATAATCAGTATAAACTTTACCTGTTAGGACACCAGCACCATTACCGATGATGCGCATATTCCACGCACACTTATTTGCCGGCTCACACACATCATCATCGGTAATTGCTATATCACGTACACTTTAGATCTTATTATCTTTTATTGATAGAATCAGCTAGCAACTAGATCGATATATAATATTGTGATTACTCTCAGATGCTAGTATAGACATTGCATTTATTACTTAGACATTCATGCATTCATATTCTCATGTTATCATGCAGTTTTATGGGGCATATGCCGACACTTATCATTTACTTACTCATGATTTTGAGATTTGGATTTCTATGAGATTTCTGGATTTTGGGGAAAACCGCAAGAATATATAATAAAAACTTCTCTCTCTCCTCCTCCTCTCTTTTTAAAAACATAAGATGCGGTTTTCTCGTGATGTATGTGTCGTCCACCATGAAATTTCATGTTTTCTGATGGATTTCGAGACCCGATTCGAGGAGTGGATGAACCGTCTCGGGTACGTGGTGGGCCCGGTATGGTACCCCGGGGCAAGAAGATCGAGTTGTAGACGATGAGCCTGGCAGGGGAAGGCTACCTATCGGTGATGTCTGGCGCGGCGGATATCCGGAGGATACCGACCGTTGTCGTGAGATTTGATGATATGGGCCGATCCGGACTGACGGAGCCCGAGATATTGAGACTATGAGACTTGAGATTTACATATTTGTGTCGATGCTTGACACGGATTTCCATGGATTTTATTGTTGATATTTCCGGTTTCTATACCCGTTTTACTATGATAACAGCTAAAGATTTCTTATACAGATACACCTGGATTTCAGGATTGGTTATTTTACATTCATGGTGCATGCATATCCATTCATATGATATAGTACTATATGAGGCATTGACACGAACACGGAGTATCTGCACTTACACATAGTATTACCCTGCTTTTATTAGATGATTGGGACTTAGTAGTGTATTATTATGACCTAGGATAGCGTCGTGCATTCGATTTCTTTTCGTAGATGTCTTCTACTCACGAGTTGGTAACTCACCCCCGTTGTGCCAAATTTTATTACAGGTTCGATGTACAGGTTTCCCTTGGCAGTTGCTGGCACATCATTTTCATTTCGGGTGATTTGCACGGTAGGTTGGTTCATTTGTATCTGAACCGCCGTTGTATTTTTATTATTTCATTTGTATCTAGAAAGCTCCATCAACCAAATTTGTATTATTTGATAGTTTATTGGGCCAGTCTTTTATTTCGACCTTAGAGTCGCGCATGTATTATTCTGATCTGGTGGTTTTGTTTTCTTTTGAGTTTTGAGCCTCGCCCTTTGGCGTTGTATATTATTGTGCTTATTGTGGTTGTTTCCGCCTGTTGGCGTTGAGCTTGCACCCGTTCGGGGATGTTTTTTATTGTTTATGTATATTATACTTGTTGTACCCGTTTGGGGGCCAGTTTTTATAGAGGAGACTCTGCCGAAATTTTTGTGAAAATTTGCTGATATTTTAAACTTGTTCCTTCATGTTTTCTTTTACTTCTTCTTCTTTTTCATGGTTTAGATTTTTGGGCTTCGGCTTACTTAGGTTACTTTGCGCCTCTAGACGTTTCGTAATCTAAGTGCCGGTCACGTTCCGTACTTTTGGGTCGTGACAAAGTTGGTATCAGAGCGCTAGGTTTAACCATGTATAAGTCTAGGTGACCCTTGGTTGATGGAGTAGGCGATTTAGGTAGAGTAACGTACCGTGGGTATGGTCCGCGGCATACTTACGATACGCTACTCTGCTTAAGGAACCTTAGGATGTACAATTGTTTGCACCGTATTCCATTCGTTCTTTTGATCTATCTTCGTCAATGTTGGAGGGTGGTTTCTGTTACCACGGGCACACTGGCAGAGGGAGCTGCGGGTCGAATGCGATAACCATTAGAGTATTGGTTATTCTTGAGGATTGAAGCATTGCTTAGCATGCGGACGAAGGGTATTCACATGCCGTCCGGATGAAGTTAAAGGGTTCGAACGATTATCAGAAAACCATTTTTCCAAGTTTAAAGTATTCGGAAGAACTTGCAGGTATTTCGATGGACCCTCTAGAAGAATGAAACCCTAACTCGACATAATGACCACGAGAAAGCCCTTGAACCTTAGGGTTTACGGCAGTTCCGCGGTGCCATTAGTGAGTCTTGGGTTTGCCCTTCTACGGCTGGATCATCGATGCTGGGGTATGTACCGGATATTTTTAAGCTGTACTTGAGTGTTGAGCTCTCGGGGAATTTTGGGATTTTGATGGATCGATCGAAAAGTTTAATGTAATCCGGATATCAGGTGAAGGGATCGACTACGTGGGAAGACTCTAGATGTGAGTATTGCCGTTGGTAGCGCAGTCAGCACACTTATGAAGAGACAAGTTTGAATCAGCAGACGTCAGAGGAAAGTGGCGCACATTGACGATAGTGATTATGATGTGACTTGGTGATTTGAATTTCATATTTCTGTTATTGGATTTTGGTATTTTAAGGATTTTGTTCTACGATTGGTATTTCATATGTGTACCTTCATTACATTCTATCTGTGTTTCATATATCAGTTGCATTGATGTTCCTTAGTATACACCCAGTACACTTGATTTGGTTTTATATATTTTGAGATTTTTGATTTGATTTCGTGCATATGGGTTACATATGATTTTGATATATGCTTCGACCTAGTTTTTATCCATTTTCGTACTGTGATTTCGATTCTGATATTCGGCGTATGTTTTCGTGCACCATGTACACCTGATTGAGATTCTTGCACACACTTGGCGCACTTGATGCGATTTTGTGCACACCAGATGCACTAAATCGGGGTTTTGTGCAGATTAGATGCACCTGATAGTGAGTCGTGCACGCTCGTTGCACTTGACAGATGTTTTGGTGCAAACCTGTTGCACTTATTTTGTTTTTGTGTGTATTCATGGTATCTGTATTTGGTTTCGATTTCAGTGCGCACCGGACACACATGATATTTTATTGATGTGATTGGGATTGATTTCAGTTTGAGCAGTATGTTTCATAATCATTATTATTTGATTTAGTAACCAGGCGGGACGTGTATGTTAAATAAAAGATATATATATATAGCTATTTTTTAAAAAAATATATAAATAAAATAAACGTCCGCTACTTATGCCGTGACACGTGCATTGCACGGCGATTTTCAAGAGGGGTTTCTGTATGCTTCTTTAATATGATGTTTAGGCGATTTTACTATGATGCGCACTATATATAAGTTACAGATTGATGTATATTATGATGGTTTTCATATTGGGTTTTGATATTTTATTCTCGCCATAACTCCGATGATTGCGCTATACTTGACGGAGTTGATTTTAGTTATGTATTGATGATTTCGGAGCCCCGACGATTTGAGTGTTTGCTAATTGTTTTAGTATTTGGAAGGGGAGTTTTAATTTAAATTCGGGGACCGAATTTCTTAAAGGGGGGAAGATTGTAACGTTTTAAAAATAATTAAATAAATAATTAAATCAATAAAATTGTTTAAGTGAATTTTGTGATTTTCGATAAAGTAAAATGTATTTTTTATAAAACTAAACCGTGATTGTTTTTCATTATAATTTAAAAAATACCTATTTTAATTATGTAACTACTAGTAAATGGTGTTTATTTAGCCACTTATAAATTTTTAGTTTAATTAAATATTTTTCCTAAATTAATTATTTTAAATATTAACATAAACTTTATTTTTACACTAAATTAGTGTAAATTACAAATTTGAATGATTTTAATTTGTAAAAATGAAACATGGCATATTAGAATTTAGTGTGTATCATGCAAAATTTATTTGCAAATTTTTCCATTTTTCTAGAGCTTTCTTGAGTTGCTATAGTAAAGAAATAAAATAAAATAAAGAAATGAATGAAAAGACATAATGAAGTGATATTTTGGTGGAGACTTCTACACATTTTCTCACCCTCTTCTTTCTCTCCCTCACCTCCAAAAAAATGGCCGGCCTCACCCCCTATGGTAGCCCCCATTTTCCTCATTTTATTTTGCTCCAAAATTCATCAAAAATCCTTTAAAAATTCGATTAAAAATCCACAAAATCCTATTTATTTACTACCCATTATTCCTTGCTCATTTTTATATGGAATTTGGAGATGGAAAGCATGCATTTTGGAGGCTCATTTTCTTGTTTGGATTTTATATTTTGGAGGTATAAATTTCCTTCTTTTGTTTATTTGTTATTAGATGTTTCTTTTAAGCATGTTCAGATTTAATGAATTAATTCTATGTTCAATTTTTAAAATTCAAGTTAGGGTTTGTAAATTCAAGTTATGATTTTTATTAATTAATTAGGGTTATAATAGTTAGTTTAACACTTTTAGAATTGGAAAATCTTGCATGGTTGTTAAATTGTAAATTTTTCATTTAAAATTGTTTAAATTAGGAATTTTGCTAACTAGGTTTCTATAAAACATAATTTTTGGTGAAATAAAATTTCAATTAATATTTGTAACACTAGATTGTGGTCTTAATAAGGGTATTAACTTGTTGGTGGAATGGAAACTTAAATTGATTGCTAGTTTCTATTGATAATTGATAAATTGTGATAAAAATTGCTATTTTGTAAACTAGATTTTAGAAATTCCAAAATAAATGAGATTAAAAATATAATTTATGGTTTCATTAAATCATTATCATCATGAATTGTGGTTTAATACATTAATTCATGCAAAATCACGTTTTGTGGTGGAATTGTGGTATTTTGCTTGAAAATATTGAAAATTATTAAAGATTGTAAACTAGAAATTTCAAAATAATACAAATTTGTGTAATAAAAATATAGTAATGGTTTGAATAGTCTAGTTATGCTATTTAATATGTTTTATGACCATTGGTTTCATTTAAATGTCAAGTTTTGATGAAAAACGATAAATTGGCATTTTCTGGTTTTACGAAATTGGACGGTTTGATCGATTTTTAGGATTTCGATGGATTTAATCATGTTATATATTATAAGTAACGAGTTTTAAAACTACGAGTTATTTGTTGATGTTTATCTTGATCCATCGGAGTTTGCACGCCGATATCGAGCGATATTTGGTTCTTTTGCGTGGACGGGACATAGGTTTTAACCTATGCTTGTTCCTTGTATAGTTTGACTTTTGTATGTGATCCAGTTTACGATACTATTTATATGTTTGCATTTAGGTACCCCTCACGTGGACTGCGGGCGATGAAGAGGAGGATGGCGACACCGTCTTCGGCAGACATGTACCAGGTGAGTAGATGCATATCTACGGGTGGAAGACGGGTGGATGGCGTTTAGCACCCCCGCAACGTAGAATAGGAATAGTAATTATTGACATTAGGAAACCAGATGTGACCCTATATTCTTAATGAGTAGGGCCCTAGTAATGACCCTAGGCTGGACTAGACTGATTTAGGAAGACATATCAGAAGATGAATACCTTGGAAGAGGTTCGTAGGTTTCAGGTAGAAACACACACACGCACACACTGAAACACGACATGGTGTATATGTGCATGTGTATATATATATAGGACAAGGTATAGGTATATATATATATATACAACACGTATATGGGATACATTGATGTGATATGATATCCGAGGTATGATGAAACAGTGTAACTGGGCTTGATGCCGTGATTCTTGGCTATACAGTCGTATTAAGTGTTAGCGGATCATTAGGGAATGAGATAATGAACATGTATACTTAAATTATAATGGGTGGTGATGATATTGAGGTACATGGGACTCTAAAATAGTACCCGGACTGTAATTTGTGATTGATCACGATATGGGATATGTATGACTTGATTACGACATCATATAGGTGTGACCTGATGTCGATATCATAGAGGTGTGACTTGAGGACGATATGATATCAGTATGACTTAATCACAATATGATACATATGACATGATATTTCTGAGGATAAACTAATGATGCTTATTATGATGGCAATGATATATGATTGATGTATGCGATCACAGTTTAGCACCTTGATCATGAGATGTGTTGATGATGACATTATACTAATGATGAGACGCCTAGGAGATACTTGACCCGTACCCCGATATTGGGATGCCGTACGATGGATTTTACCGTACGAGGCATAGAAATGATGATTGATCCGCACTCTTGATTCGAGGAAGCCGTACTACATACGTGACGCTATTGAGGCTGGATCGCCGACTATTAGAGATATTGATTCAGACCTAGGTAGACTCTTGTTTCTTAATGACTAGTTTCTTAGGTTTAGTTCCTTAGGAGGTTAGATGGACACTAGGTTAGGTTCGAGTCATATAGTGGAAGTGATAATTGTATATCAAATGAGTGGATAACACACATCCGTCTTTACTTTCACACTGTAATCATAATGTTGCATGTTCATACATATATTGCTATAATCAGTATAAACTTTACCTGTTAGGACACCAGCACCATTACCGATGATGCGCATATTCCACGCACGCTTATTTGCCGGCTCACACACATCATCATCGGTAAATTCTATGTCACGTACACTTTAGATCTTATTATCTTTTATTGATAGAATCAGCTACCAACTAGATCGATATATAATATTGTGATTACTCGCAGATGCTAGTATAGACATGGCATTTATTACTTAGACATTCATGCATTCATATTCTCATGTTATCATGCAGTTTTATGGGGCATATGCCGACACTTATCATTTACTTACTCATGATTTTGAGATTTGGATTTCTATGAGATTTCTGGATTTTGGGGAAAACCGCAAGAATATATAAAAACTTCTCTCTCTCCTCCTCCTCTCTTTTTAAAAACATAAGATGCGGTTTTCTCTTGATGTATGTGTCGTCCACCATGAGATTTCATATTTTCTGATGGATTTCGAGACCCGATTCGAGGAGTGGATGAACCTTCTCTGGTACATGGTGGGCCCGGTATGGTACCCCGGGGCAAGAAGATCGAGTTGTAGACGATGAGCCTGGCAGGGGAAGGCTACCTACCGGTGATGTCTGGCGTGGCGGATATCCGGAGGATACCGACCGTTGTCGTGAGATTTGATGATATGGGCCGATCCGGACTGACGGAGCCCGAGATATTGAGACTATGAGACTTGAGATTTACATGTTTGTGTCGATGCTTAACACGGATTTCCATGGATTTCATTGTTGATATTTCCGGTTTCTATACCCGTTTTACTATGATAACAGCTAAAGATTTCTTATACAGATACACCTGGATTTCAGGATTGGTTATTTTACATTCATGGTGCATGCATATCCATTCATATGACATAATACTATATGAGGCACTGACACGAACACAGAGTATCTGCACTTACACGTAGTATTACCCTGCTATTATTAGATGATTGGGACTTAGTAGTGTATTATTATGACCTAGGATAGCGTCGTGCATTCGATTTCTTTTCGTTGATGTCTTCTACTCATGAGTTGGCAACTCACCCCCGTTGTGCCAAATTTTATTACAGGTTCGATGTACAGGTTTCCCCTGGCAGTTGCTGGCACATCATTTTCATTTCGGGTGATTTGCACGGTAGGTTGGTTCATTTGTATCTGAACCGCCGTTGTATTTTTATTATTTCATTTGTATCTAGAAAGCTCCATCAATCAAATTTGTATTATTTGATAGTTTATTGGGCCAGTCTTTTATTTCGACCTTAGAGTCGCGCATGTATTATTCTGATCTGGTGGTTTTGTTTTCTTTTGAGTTTTGAGCCTCGCCCTTTGGCGTTGTATATTATTGTGCTTGTTGTGGTTGTTTCCGCCTGTTGGCGTTGAGCTTGCACCCGTTCGGGGATGCTTTTTATTGTTTATGTATATTATACTTGTTGTACCCGTTTGGGGGCCAGTTTTTATAGAGGAGACTCTGCCGAAATTTTTGAGAAAATTTGCTGATGTTTTAAACTTGTTCCTTCATATTTTCTTTTACTTCTTCTTCTTTTTCATGGTTTAGATTTTTGGGCTTCGGCTTACTTAGGTTACTTTGCGCCTCTAGTCGTTTCGTAATCTAAGTGCCGGTCACGTTCCGTACTTTCGGGTCGTGACAAAGTTAGTATCAGAGCGCTAGGTTTAACCATGTATAAGTCTAGGTGACCCTTGGTTGATGGAGTAGGCGATTTAGGTAGAGTAACGTACCGTGGGTATGGTCCGCGGCATACTTACGATACGCTACTCTGCTTAAGGAGCCTTAGGATGTACATTTGTTTGCACCGTATTCCATTCGTTCTTTTGATCTATCTTCGTCAATGTTGGAGGGTGGTTTCTGTTACCACGGGCACACTGGCAGAGGGAGCTGCGGCTCGAATGCGATAACCATTAGAGTATTGGTTATTCTTGAGGATTGAAGCATTGCTTAGCATGCGGACGAAGGGTATTCACATGCCGTCCGGATGAAGTTAAAGGGTTCGAACGATTATCAGAAAACCATTTTTCCAAGTTTAAAGTATTTAGAAGAACATGCAGGTATTTCGATGGACCCTCTAGAAGAATGAAACCCTAACTCGACATAATGACCACGAGAAAGCCCTTGAACCTTAGGGTTTATGGCAGTTCCGTGATGCCATTAGTGAGGCTTGGGTTTGCCCTTCTACGGCTGGATCATCGATGCTGGGGTATGTACCGGATATTTTTAAGCTGTACTTGAGTGTTGAGCTCTCGGGGAATTTTGGGATTTTGATGGATCGATCGAAAAGTTTAATGTAATCCGGATATCAGGTGAAGGGATCGACTACGTGGGAGACTCTAGATGTGAGTATTGCCGTTGGTAGCGCAGTCAGCACACTTATGAAGAGACAAGTTTGAATCAGCAGACGTCAGAGGAAAGAGGCGCACATTGACGATAGTGATTATGATGTGACTTGGTGATTTGAATTTCATATTTCTGTTATTGGATTTTGCTATTTTAAGGATTTTGTTCTACGATTGGTATTTCATATATGTACCTTCATTACATTCTATCTGTGTTTCATATATCAGTTGCATTGATATTGCTTAGTATACACCCAGTACACTTGATTTGGTTTTATATATTTTGAGATTTTTGATTTGATTTCGTGCATATGGGTTACATATGATTTTGATATATGCTTCGACCTAGTTTTTATCCATTTTCGTACTGTGATTTCGATTCTGATATTCGGCGTATGTTTTCGTGCATCATGTACACCTGATTGAGATTCTTGCGCACACTTGGCGCACTTGATGCGATTTGTGCACACCGGATGCACTAAATCGGGGTTTTGTGCAGATTAGATGCACCTGATAGTGAGTCGTGTACGCCCGTTGCACTTGACAGATGTTTTAGTGCACACCTGTTGCACTTATTTTGTTTTTGTGTGTATTCATGGTATCTGTATTTGGTTTCGATTTCAGTGCGCACCGGACGCACATGATATTTTATTGATGTAATTGGGATTGATTTCAGTTTGAGCAGTATGTTTCATAATCATTATTATTTGATTTAGTAACCAGGCGGGATGTGTATGTTAAATAAAAGATATATATATAGCTATTTTTAAAAAATATATATAAATAAAATAAACGTCCGCTACTTATGCCGTGACACGTGCATTGCACGGCGATTTTCAAGAGGGTTTTTTGTATGCTTCTTTAATATGATGTTTAGGCGATTTTACTATGATGCGCACTATATATAAGTTACAGATTGATGTATATTATGATGGTTTTCATATTGGGTTTTGATATTTTATTCTCGCCATAACTCCGATGATTGCGCTATGCTTGACGGAGTTGATTTTAGTTATGTATTGATGATTTCGGAGCCCCGACGATTTGAGTGTTTGCTAAGTGTTTTACTATTTGGAAGGGGAGTTTTAATTTAAATTCGGAGACCGAATTTCTTAAAGGGGGGAAGATTGTAACGTTTTAAAAATAACTAAATAAATAATTAAATGAATAAAATTGTTTAAGTGAATTTTGTGATTTGCGGTAAAGTAAAATGTATTTTTTATAAAACTAAACCGTGATTGTTTTTCATTATAATTTAAAAAATACCTATTTTAATTATGTAACTACTAATAAATGGTGTTTATTTAGCCACTTATAAATTTTTAGTTTAATTAAATATTTTTCCTAAATTAATTATTTTAAATATTAACATAAACTTTATTTTTACACTAAATTAGTGTAAATTACAAATTTGAATGATTTTAATTTGTAAAAATGAACCATGGCATATTAGAAATTAGTGTGTATCATGCAAAATTTATTTGCAAATTTTTCCATTTTTCTAGAGCTTTCTTGAGTTGCAATAGTAAAGAAATAAAATAAAATAAAGAAATGAATGAAAAGACATAATGAAGTGATATTTTGGTGGAGACTTCTACACATTTTCTCACCCTCTTCTTTCTCTCCCTCACCTCCAGAAAAATGGCCGGCCTCACCCCCCATGGTAGCCCCCATTTTCCTCATTTTATTTTGCTCCAAAATTCATCAAAAATCCTTTAAAAATTCAATTAAAAATCCACAAAATCCTATTTATTTCCTACCCTTTATTCCTTGCTCATTTTTATATGGAATTTGGAGATGGAAAGCATGCATTTTGGAGGCTCATTTTCTTGTTTGGATTTCATATTTTGGAGGTATAAATTTCCTTCTTTTGTTTATTTGTTATTAGATGTTTCTTTTAAGCATGTTCAGATTTAATGAATTAATTCTATGTTCAATTTTTAAAATTCAATTTAGGGTTTGTAAATTCAAGTTATGATTTTTATTAATTAATTAGGGTTATAATAGTTAGTTTAACACTTTTAGAATTGGAAAATCTTGCATGGTTGTTAAATTGTAAATTTTTCATTTAAAATTGTTTAAATTAGGAATTTTGCTAACTAGGTTTCTATAAAACATAATTTTTGGTGAAATTAAATTTCAATTAATATTTGTAATACTAGATTGTGGTCTTAATAAGGGTATTAACTTGTTGGTGGAATGGAAACTTAAATTGATTGCTAGTTTCTATTGATAATTGATAAATTGTGATAAAAATTGCTATTTTGTAAACTAGATTTTAGAAATTCCTAAATAAATGAGATTAAAAATATAATTTATGGTTTCATTAAATCATTATCATCATGAATTGTGGTTTAATACATTAATTCATGCAAAATCATGTTTTGTGGTGGAATTGTGGTATTTTGCTTGAAAAATGTTGAAAATTGTTAAAGGTTGCAAACTAGAAATTTCAAAATAATACAAATTTGTGTAATAAAAATATAGTAATGGTTTGTATAGTCTAGTTATGCTATTTAATATGTTTTATGACCATTGGTTTCATTTAAATGTCAAGTTTTGATGAAAAACGGTAAATTGGCATTTTCTGGTTTTACGAAATTGGACGGTTTGATCGATTTTTAGGGTTTCGATGGATTTAATCATGTTATATATTATAAGTAACGAGTTTTAAAACTACGAGTTATTTGTTGATGTTTATCTCGATCCATCGGAGTTTGCACGCCGATATCGAGCGATATTTGGTTCTTTTGCGTGGACGGGACATAGGTTTTAACCTATGCTTGTTCCTTGTATCGTTTGACTTTTCTATGTGATCCAGTTTACGATACTATTTATATGTTTGCGTTTAGGAACCCCTCACGTGGACTGCGGGCGATGAAGAGGAGGATGGCGACACCGTCTTCGGCAGACATGGACCAGGTGAGTAGATGCATATCTACGGGTGGAAGTCGGGTGGATAGCGTTTAGCACCCCCGCAACGTAGAATAGGAATAGTAATTATTGTCATTAGGAAATCAGATGTGACCCTAGATTCTTAATGAGTAGGGCCCTAGTAATGACCCTAGGCTGGACTAGACTTATTTAGGAAGACATATCAGAAGATGAATACCTTGGAAGAGGTTCGTAGATTTCAGGTAGAGACACACACACGCACACACTGAAACACGACATGGTGTATACGTGCATGTGTATATATATATAGGATGAGGTATAGGTATATATATATATACAACACGTATATGGGATACATTGATGTGATATGATATCCGAGGTATGATGAAACAGTGTAACTGGGCTTGATGCCGTGATGCTTAGCTATACAGTCGTATTAAGTGTTAGCGGATCATTAGGGAATGAGATAATGAACATGTATACTTAAATTATAATGGGTGGTGATGATATTGAAGTACATGGGACTCTAAAATAGTACCCGGACTGTAACTTGTGATTGATCACGATATGAGATATGTATGACTTGATTACGACATTATATAGGTGTGACCTGATGTCGATATCATAGAGGTGTGACTTGAAGACGATATGATATCAGTATGACTTAATCACAATATGATACATATGACATGATATTTCTGAGGATAAACTAATGATGCTTATTATGATGGCAATGATATATGATTGATGTATGCGATCACAGTTTAGCACCTTGATCATGAGATGTGTTGATGATGACATTATACTAATGATGAGACACCTAGGAGATACTTGACCCGTACCCCGATATTAGGATGCCGTACGATGGATTTTACCGTACGAGGCATAGAAATGATGATTGATCCGCACTCTTGATTCGAGGAAGCCGTACTACGTACGTGACGCTATTGAGGCTGGATCGCCGACTATTAGAGATATTGATTCAGACCTAGGTAGACTCTTGTTTCTTAATGACTAGTTTCTTAGGTTTAGTTCCTTAGGAGGTTAGATGGACACTAGGTTAGGTTCGAGTCATATAGTGGTAGTGATAATTGTATATCAAATGAGTCGATAACACACATCCGTCTTTACTTTCACACTGTAATCATAATGTTGCATGTTCATACATATGTTGCTATAATCAGTATAAATTTTACCTGTTAGGACACCAGCACCATTACCGATGGTGCGCATATTCCATGCACACTTATTTGCCGGCTCACACACATCATCATCGGTAATTGTTATGTCACGTACACTTTAGATCTTGTTATCTTTTATTGATAGAATCAGCTAGCAACTAGATCGATATATAATATTGTGATTACTCTCAGATGCTAGTATAGACATGGCATTTCTTACTTAGACATTCATGCATTCATATTCTCATGTTATCATGCAGTTTTATGGGTCATATGCCGACACTTATCATTTACTTACTCATGATTTTGAGATTTGGATTTCTATGAGATTTCTGGATTTTGGGGAAAACCGCAAGAATATATAAAAACTTCTCTCTCTCCTCCTCCTCTCTTTTTAAAAACATAAGATGCGGTTTTCTCGTGATGTATGTGTCGTCCACCATGAGATTTCATGTTTTCTGATGGATTTCGAGACCCGATTCGAGGAGTGGATGAACCGTCTCGGGTACATGGTGGGCCCGGTATGGTACCCCGGGGCAAGAAGATCGAGTTGTAGATGATGAGCCTGGCAGGGGAAGGCTACCTACCGGTGATGTCTGGCGCGGCGGATATCCGGAGGATACCGACCGTTGTCGTGAGATTTGATGATATGGGTCGATCCGGACTGACGGAGCCCGAGATATTGAGACTATGAGACTTGAGATTTACATGTTTGTGTCGATGCTTGACACGGATTTCCATGGATTTCATTGTTGATATTTCCGGTTTCTATACCCGTTTTACTATGATAACAGCTAAAGATTTCTTATACAGATACACCTGGATTTCAGGATTGGTTATTTTACATTCATGGTGCATGCATATCCATTCATATGACATAGTACTATATGAGGCACTGACACGAACACGGAGTATCTGCACTTACACGTAGTATTACCCTGCTATTATTAGATGATTGGGACATAGTAGTGTATTATTATGACCTAGGATAGCGTCGTGCATTCGATTTCTTTTCGTAGATGTTTTCTACTCACGAGTTGGCAACTCACCCCCGTTGTGCCAAATTTTATTACAGGTTTGATGTACAGGTTTCCCTTGGCAGTTGCTGGCACATCATTTTCATTTCGGGTGATTTGCACGGTAGGTTGGTTCATTTGTATCTGAACCGCCGTTGTATTTTTATTATTTCATTTGTATCTAGAAAGCTCCATCAACCAAATTTGTATTATTTGATAGTTTATTGGGCCAGTCTTTTATTTCAACCTTAGAGTCGCGCATGTATTATTCTGATCTGGTGGTTTTGTTTTCTTTTGAGTTTTGAGCCTCGCCCTTTGGCGTTGTATATTATTGTGCTTGTTGTGGTTGTTTCCGCCTGTTGGCATTGAGCTTGCACCCGTTCGGGGATGCTTTTTATTGTTTATGTATATTATACTTGTTGTACCCGTTTGGGGGCCAGTTTTTATAGAGGTGACTCTGCCGAAATTTTTGAGAAAATTTGCTGATGTTTTAAACTTGTTCCTTCTTGTTTTCTTTTACTTCTTCTTCTTCTTTTTCTTGGTTTAGATTTTTGGGCTTCGGCTTACTTAGGTTACTTTGCGCCTCTAGACGTTTCGTAATCTAAGTGCCGGTCACGTTCCGTACTTTCGGGTCGTGACACTACGGGAAAATCGCCCGTATGGCGTTAAGCCTCAGGGCTAGATATGATATTATAGCCGCATGTTTATATGCATATATGTTGATTGTGCATGAACATCATTGCATACCATTACTTGTTGTGCCTTGACTTAGTACCTAGTGGACACTGCATCATTACAGACAATTCATGTTGCACGAGCACTAAATTGTATGCTACACCCACACCATCAGTAATTGCCATAACACACACAACCTATACACATATGTGGTATTGTATTCGTTATTGACATTGAGACGTTGATTCTTGTTCTATTGCGCATATGAAATGCATCGTGCATACATAGCTACACGTACAAGTTTATATGATGTTGCATTTGATTTTGGAGAAATTGGGAACCCCATGATATATTTAAAAAATGGATTCATTTAAAAGAGTGGTTTTCCCTTGATATGCACATATTACTGTTTTATGTTGCATGTATCATATTTCATGGATTTACGCATTGAGATACGGATTTCATGTGATTTATGGATATGAGAACCGTAGGGATATTTTAAGAAAGCATGCATTGTTTTGAAAATCCGGTTTCTCTTGATAGGATATTTCGATGCGTACACCATGAGTTTTTTCAGTTCTGAGACTTGTGTTAGAAACCTTATTCGAGGAGCTGGATGATCTGTTTGAGGGTTCGTAGTGGACCCGGTATGGTACCCCGGGGCAAGAAAAGGATGTTTTTCAGTAGACGATGAGCCTGGCAGAGGGTCTACTACCTACCGGTGATTGGTTGGACTGGCGGTTATCCGGAGGATACCGACCTGAGTCGTGAGATGGATATGGGCCGATCCGGACTGACGGAGCCCGTAGGCCCATCCGGACTGACGGATTCCGAGTTACGTGGATTTACGTGTCGATATTGGACACGGGTTTTCATGATATTTTGAGTGCCGATGTTAGGCACTCAGGCTCCATGAGATTTACAGATATGAGGGCCGATCAGAGTGACGGCGCCTGAGGTATTGGGATTTGGGGTGTCGTTGATGGACACAAGAATTTTCCACGATGATGATTCATTGATGATGATATGTTTTATCCCATACTCAGTATTTATTAGATATGCATTGTTTCATGTAGTAGTAGTAGTAGTAGTAGTAGTAGTAGTAGTAGTACCTGTTAGTGTTTATGCCCTAGAGGTCATTACTGTATCATACTAGTTTGTATATTACTTAATGGAAGCTTGGGATATTCACAGTTGTATTGACGGTCTTGCTAAAAATGGTAGTATTCTACTTGGTTTGTTTCTACTTTAATATGTGCATATGTTTCTTTCAACATATCGCTTATACATATTAGTAGAGCCCTAAGCATCTTTGCTTGATTACCAGCGTTGTGATGGCAGTCACACTAATGGGGGCTGGGTAGTCTATAAGCAACATCCTATACAGGTCCCTGGTCATAAGATTATCGAGACGGGGCATCGATACTCCGGATTAGACTGGTGTATACGCTTCTCATCCCAGTTGGGGAGATGGTCTGTCCCACAGCCATCAGTACGTCGTACTGGAGATAGTATGCAGGTGCTCGTTAGGTTACGGGTACACCGGATATGACTCGCCGGGAACTGCAGGTTGGTACTATACCCATCGTCAGATAGCAGTTCCCAGGTGACATGAGTACAGCTTAGTCCGTCGACTTGACACTGCTACTTCACCTCAGGTGTGTTCCCACTGTACTTAAATTACTACCCTACCACGGCTCAAAGGAGTCGTGCAAACAGGTAGTAGTTAGGTGCAGTCCCGAAGCACTTGGGGGCAGTGGCGGTTAGATAGGATTCGTCTCTCCCGGTATTGGGGTTGATATCGCGCTGTGTATGGAGAGCCATTACGCAAAGTCCCTGGCCAGGGCAAACGAGATTTACTGGTAGGTTCCAGTAGTTTCTCAAGGTGTAATGGGCTTCACTCCCACACGACTTATACCGCTATTAGGGGTCTGACGTTTACCGCCCCCCTAGGCCCGATATGCGATAGTCCTAGACGAACAGACCGGACTGTACGGAGATTGTCACATTCAGGCTCAGTGAGAGTTCGGATGGGTTTCCTCATCGTCCTTCTTATCAACATCTACCCGGGAACAGTTACATACAGCTAGTACCGCTTGCGGACTGTGGTTAAACCCACTACCAGCGTAGTGTGAGTCTTTAGAGTCCCACACAGAGAGTTTCCCTGCATCAGGCAAAAGGTGTAGAGGCCGTATGGTTTTACGGCAGGGCCACGATCACTTACGTACAATTGTGCACGTACTATGATCGAGTAGATAATGCTAGTGGGCTTTGGTTTAAGACGGATCCTAGTATTATACAGATGGATTTATTCATTCAAAGATTATCCGTGTTTTTCGAAAATACGGATGGGAGGGGCAGTCTCGTAATTTCTCGGGAAGCTTCTAGAAGAAGGTGACTCATTTGTGTTTATTTCCTTTTAGGATTTAAACTAAATGAGGTAGAGGATGAGGTGTATGTTTACATTAAATGCTTGATGACTCATGAGGTGATTCACCCTTAGAATTAAATGAAGCATGCTATATATTATCTTGATATTATCAAGAGAGATATTTGTATGATTCATATTATTCTAGCATGAGCATTATTCATTTAGTATCACAAAACACTTCTCTCTCCTCAAGTCTTCATCTTCATCCTCAAACCCTAAAAGCTCTCATGAGTTGAGAATCCTATGATTTAAGTGACTAAGTAATCCATCTAAATACTCTACACCCTCTAGGACTTCTAGATTAGCTAACTAGAAGCCGTAGTTATCTCAGATTCGAGATAGAAGCTCGGACTATAGACTCTCGGGTAGATTGTCTTTGACTCGAGGAGGCCGTTGAGGTACAATTGTTCCATACAGCCAACGAGGTATGGAGGACAGCGATGAAGACCCGAAGGACATGTAACGTGAGGTATAACTTCGAATCAGAGTAGTTAAACCTCTCGTAGTTTGCTGGTAATGGTTTAGACACGATTCGTGTGCTCAAGTCCGTGTTACGAAGCTTTGATGATTGTTTTTCATATATTCTGCCTCCCCGCGAACATGTGGGGTGCATGACATGGACTTACAGTCGTATGAGAGCTTACTAAACCTTTACTAGCTTGTTAGCAACTAATTAGAACTTCGATCGTCGGGAAAACACGAAAACTTAACCCCGGACCCCTCAAGTTTCTGTCGATTTTAAACCTGTCGAAAAAATTATTTCAGAGGCATGAAAATTCACGGCAGGGAATTCTAAGAATACTGGAGATATACGAGTTGCTAACTCGGTGAGACGACCGCGGAAGTGCGGCGGATTAGTGCAATACGCCGCGGATCCGCGGCCGAGTCAACTCCGAGTTGACTCGTATTTTCACAGTTTGTCTTACTTTTGGGTGTTCTGTTTTCCTGTGTATTTTGTTTCTGCCCAGGTTTTTTCAGTGCTGGCTTCCAATTGGGGTAGACACAGAAAAAGTTTGTCGATCGAAATTCTAAGTTATTTGCTAATCAGGTTTTATCTATGATGTTTAATGTGTTCGTAAACCTCCGCTAATTGCTAGTATGTCGGTTAGTTGGGGATTGTACATTTCTGTGATGGATATTGGTTTGTGTATATGAACTCTATTGGATCGTCGTGGATGAATAGCCGGGGATGTGAGATGAGGGTTTTTATCTTTCATTCGATGTAAATTGTAATATGTTGTAATATTCTTTTGTGGGGCACATCTGGGTTGAGGTTGTAGCCACCGTTGTATTATTTCATTTACTGTTTTATGCTCCTAGGATAGACTTAAGATGGGGCGCACAAACTACCGGGTACTTTGAAGTGTTTAATGGCCTACTCACGTCATTTAGGAAGACTGTTTCACTTCTGGTACTAGGCGGGTAGTTTGCCGCACCCGTAGGGGTTTAGGGTGGGGTTTGGCTATTCATCATGACCGTGTAATCCGTCTTTTTTTGCAGGCTCAAACGAAACGCGGATTCATAGTATATCCAATATGTTTATCTGTGATCTGACATGCCTATTATTGCGTCTGACGAATGTACAATATCTATATATGATATCTAGTAGGCGTTGCTTATGTTTTGCATCCGCGCTAGCCCAGCCCCCGCTCTGTCGTTAGTTAAGTAACCTAATGGGTGAATGACGGGGCCCAGTGGCGAATGCGGATGGCATAAGCAGACGTTGTATTTTCGTTGTTTTCTGCAATGATAGGATAAATGATGGGACACATTATTTTAATGCAAAGAAAACAAACCAAAGCCGAATCATTGGAACAAATTTAAAAGAAACCACTCGGTTATTTTAAAAAGAGCAGAATTTTTAATTGCGGAGCTTTAACCACTCTTTTTAAAAAGCTATCAAGTTCCTTCGATTATATCAAGTTCACTACGTTCACGGTTTCGCCAAAACCAGTCGTAACCCTCCGTCATTTCATATGGATGGTCATTAGTATTCAGGCTATGTTTGTTGGCCTTCGTCAAGGCATAGTGTTTGGTAGCTACTGGGGTATTCATATGTAGCATAGATAGATGCGTTGGTTTGGGACAGTCGTATTACTTTGTTGGCCTTCGTCAAGGGTATGTACGGGTGGGTTCAAATTAACAAGGATAATGATGGGAATAACTTGACATGTGACTTATGATTTGTTGGCCTTCGTCAAGGTCATAAGAGCATGGGGCAAAAATCCACATTGGGAGTTTCTAAAGAAACTGAAACTTGCTGGTATTGTATACCATCTGGAGTTTGATTATTTTTGTAGGATTCCTTCAGCATTATCACACGATGATATTTGGATCCCGATCCTACTGTGAGTATATGCTACTCATCAGGAGATTCGTCACTTAACGATCAATGCTATAAACCAAGTAAGTGTCTAGAACGGTGTCAGCGGGGCTACGCCTCCAGAGAAAAGAGGTTATTTAATTAAGGAACTTCGCGAAAGCGTCGTAAAACCTCCCTCGAAGTACCGACACTAGCCTGGCTGAACGGTTAAGCAAGTATTGTACGGTGAGATCAGTCCTGACTAATTCTTCTTTTATGGTTTGAGGAAGAATTCGAGAAACAGTGGGTGCCATCCAGTTTAGATAAACTAAAAACCAATCTAAATTTGCAAGAGCATCATGCTAAAGTATTTTCTTCTCTCTCTCAACTGCAGCGACCCTGTGACCATGACTAGGTTACATCTAGATAACAAGTTGACTGAATCTGACTTTTATGACTGGCAAAGGTCTGTCCAGATGTCCATTGCCTATGATAAGCTAGACCACCCTATTACTACTCAATCCCCCACCGTCCCAGGTCCAGTTTGCACCGTCACGGATATGGATATCCGTCAAACAAAGGAAAAGGACAGTGCGAATGCTAAGTGTCTCGTGTTGGCTTCAATTGATGGTGTATACCAGAAGCAGCACGAGAAGATGGACTTAGTTTCCATCTTCCTCCATAACAAAGATTTATATGGAAAGCAATCTCATATCGCAAGATATGAGACCTCAAACGAATTGCTTCAAGCGAGGTTGGCTATCGGGTCATCTGTAGGGGACGACATCCTTACGATGACTAGCTATATTAATGAGCTCACGGACCTGGAGACCACGTTGGGAAACATGACATATGCTGACTTATTTCCACAGTCCCTACCCTCTACTTACACCCTGAAAGAAATCAGGGAAACACCCGCTCTGCTTAATGAGGGACCTTCTTCTTCTGCATCCAGGGCGAAAGCAAAGGGTGAAAAGAGGAAAACCTCCACCAAGCCGATATACGGTGTTAGTAAAGTAGAAGGAAAGGGAGGAGCAAAAGTTTCGGGACTTGGTGTAGGAAAGGAGGGATGTTCCTATTGTTATGGGAAGGGGCATTGGCAGAAGGATTGCAGGGCTTTGGAAGCCAGTAGCCAGGATTCGAAGCATGTTGTGGGTTCGGCCTCGAGTGTGTTTGTGATTGAGAACTGTTTGTCAATTAACTCTACTTCCTGGGTACTAGATACCAGAGCAGGATCTCATATCTGTAACTCATTACACGCTTTAAGAAACCGTAGAGTTATCAGGGTAAGTGATTTGTCTCTCAGAGTTGCAAACGGAATGAGCGTGGACGCTGAATCCATGGGAGAATATCGCCTAGGTTTGACAAGTGGGCAGATATTGATTCTACGTAACTATTTGTATGTACCTAGTTTGACTTGTAATATCATATCAGTGTCCTCACTTTCGAAAGAAGGATATGATTTTACATTCGTAAGCGATGTGGTTCACATCCACCTAAATCAAGTTCTGATTGGTTCCGGTACATTAGATGACGGTATATACATATTGAATCAAGCTAAGGTTTTCAATGTCCAGAACACACATAAAAGAAAGTCTCCGGAAATAAATTAGGCTTTCTTATGGCATTGTAGACTAGGTCACATCAATGAAACACGGTTGACTAAGTTACATAGAGAAGGATATTTGAATCCGTTTGAATATCAATCTTATGCTACTTGTGAATCTTGTCTCATGGGAAAGATGACAAAGACTCCGTTTACTGGACACAGAGTAAGAGCGAGCGAGCTCTTGGGACTCACACACAGCGATGTGTGTGGTCCAATGTCTACACATACGAGAGGTGGTTATTCCTACTTCATTACTTTTACGGATGATTTCTCTAGGTATGGACATATCTTCTTGATGAAGCATAAATCCGAGGCCTTTGAGAAATTCCGGGAATACCAGAATGAAGTGGAAAAACAAACAGGAAAAAGTATCAAGACACTGAGATCTGATCGAGGTGGTGAATACTTAAGTGCCGAGTTCCTGGGATACTTAAAAGAGAATGGAATTCTCTCTCAACTTACTCCTCCATACACACCACAACACAATGGTGTATCGGAAAGGCGGAATCGAACCCTATTGGATATGGTTCGGTCCATGATGAGTAAGGCTGAGTTACCGCGATATTTCTGGGGTTATGCACTAGAATCAGCTGCATATCTCTTGAAAAAGGCTCCAACCAAGACAGTGTCTACCACACCATACCAGATATGGTGTGGGAAGAAACCCTATCTTCAGTACTTGAAGACATGGGGATGTCCAGCTTTTATTAAAAAGCAGCATGCGGACAAGCTCGAGGCATGCTCAGTACAGTGTAAGTTTGTGGGATATCCAAAGAACTCCAAGTGGTATTATTTCTATTACGCAGAGGAACAAAAGGTTTTTGTTTCTCATCATGCCCACTTCTTGGAAGCTAAATTTTTAGAAAATCAGAAGAGTAGGAGCGCAATTGAACTGGAAGAAATTCCGGAACCACAAGCTGTTACTGAAAGTATGGTAGAACCAGAAGTTTCAAAAGAAAAGGACATCCCAGCGCCTATCCGCAGAAGTAGTAGGCAATCTCATCCGCCCGAGAGATACTACGGTTTTCTCATAGAAGAGGATAGAAAAGATTGCATCATTGACAATGATGACCCTACTAGCTTCCAGCAAGCCATTCAGAGCGGCGACTCAGTAAGATGGCTCGATGCAATGCGAACCGAAATGGAGTCCATGTACACTAACAAAGTATAGACTTTGGACATTGCTCCAGATGGGGTAAAACCCGTAGGATGCAAATGGATCTTTAGAAAGAAGATTAGTGTAGATGGACAGGTTGAAACCTATAAGGCTAGACTTGTTGCAAAGACCTAGTTTAGACTTTGACGAAACCTTTTCTCCAGTAGCTATGCTCAAATCCATTCCAGTCCTTCTTGCCATTGCTTCCTTCCACGATTATGAGATATGGCAGATGGACGTAAAGACGGCCTTTCTAAATGGTAATTTGGAAGAGTGCGTCTATATGGATCAGCCAGAGGGATTCATTCAGAGTGGGAGCAGCGGTAAAGTGTGCAAGTTACTTAAGTCCATTTATGGACTAAAGCAGACATCACGGAGTTGAAACATCTGTTTTGATGATACTGTCAAAGAATTCGACTTTATCAAAAATCCAGATGAACCATACATATATAGTAAGATTGTAGGGAGAGCTGTAGTATTTCTCGTCTTGTACGTGGATGACATTCTCCTAATAGGAAATGATATTCCTATGCTACAGTCAGTCAAAGGATTCTTGTCACAAAAGTTCTCCATGAAGGACCTGAGTGATGCCACCTACATTCTGAGGATCCAGATCTATCGTGATAGATCAAAGAGGATGTTGGAACTTTCGCAGTCCAGGTACACAGACACCTTATTGAAAAGATTCAGTATGGAAGATTCTAAGCGCAGTTACCTACCGGCTTGTCACAGAATCACCCTCTCCAAAGAGATGTCTCCGGAGACTGATTTGGAAAGGGCTCGCATGTCGATTATACCCTACGCTTCTATGCTAGGCTCTATAATATATGCGATGTTATATACCAGACAAGATGTAGCATACGCATTGAGCGTTGTAAGCCAGTATCAGGCAAACCCAGGGGAGAAGCACTGGACAACAGTAAAGAACATTCTCAAGTACCTGAGGAGGACTAAAGAGATGTTCTTGGTGTATGGCGGAAAGGACCTCCAGATTGAGGCATTTGCCGACTCCAGCTTCCAGAGTGACAAGGATGACTCCAATGCCATGTCGGGTTATGTCTTTACCCTCAATGGAGGGGCGGTCTGTTTGAAGAGTTCCAAGCAGGACACCGTTGCTGACTCGACGATGGAAGCGGAGTACATAGCTACTTGCGATGCCGCAAAAGAAGCTGTCTGGATGAAGAAGTTCCTCACAGAACTTCAGGTGGTTCCTACTAGTGTTGATCCAATACCTCTGTATTGCTACAACAACGGCAATATAGCTTTAGCGAAGGAACCCAGGTCCCATCAGAAGTCCAGACACATCTTAAGGCGGTATCATGTGATCAGGGAGATCGTAGATCGCCGGGAGATCGATGTGAAGAGAGTAGATATGGAGAATAACACTGCTGATCCATTCACAAAGGCCATTCCTCAGATGCAGTTCGAGGGGCTATTCGAGATGATAGGTCTGCGATATGCCAGTACATGGCCTTAGTGCAAGTGGGAGATTGTTAGTGTTTATGCCCTAGAGGCCATTACTATATCATACTAGTTTGTATATTACTTAATGGAAGCTTGGGATATTCACAGTTGTATTGACAATCTTGCTAAAAATGGTAGTATGCTACTTGGTTTGTTTCCACTTTAATATGTGCATATGTTTCTTTTAACATATCGCTTATACATATTAGTAGAGCCCTTAGGATCTTTGCTTGATTACCAGCGTTGTGATGGCAGTCACACTAGTGGGAGCCGGGTAGTCTATAAGCAACATCCTATACAGGTTCCTGGTGGTAGGATTATCGAGACGGGGCATCGATACTCCAGAGTAGACTGGTGTATACACTTCTCATCCCAGTTAGGGACATGGTCTGTCCTACAGCTATCAGTACGTCGTACTGGAGATAGTATGTAGGTGCTCTTTAGGTTACGGGTACACCGGACATGACTCGTCGGGGAACTGCAGGTTGGTAATATACCCATCGTCAGATAGCAGTTCTCAGGTGACATGAGTACAGCTTAGTCTGTCGACTTGACACTGCTACTTCGCCTCGGGTGTGTTCCCACTGTACTTAGATTCTACCCTACCACGGCTCAAAGGAGTCGTGCAAACGGGTAGTAGTTGGGTGCAGTCCCGAAGCACTTAGGGGCAGTGGCGGTTAGACAGGATTCGTCTCTCCCGGTATTGGGGGTTGATATCGCGCTGTGTATGGAGAGCCATTACGCAAAGTCCCTGGCCAGGGCAAACGAGATTTACTGGTAGGTTCCAGTAGTTTCTCAAGGTGTAATGGGCTTCACTCCGACATGACTTATACCGTTATTAGGGGTCTGACGTTTACCGCCCCGTAGGCCTGATATGTGATAGTCCTAGACGAACAGACCGGACTGTACGGAGATTGTCACATTCAGGCCCAGTGGGAGTTCGGATGGGTTTCTTCATCGTCCTTCTTATCGACATCTAACCGGGGACCGTTACGTCCAGATAGTATCGCTTGTGGCCTGTGGTTAAACCCACTGCCAGCGTAGTGTCGAGTTTTTAGAGTCCCACACAGAGAGTTTCCCTGCACCGGGATAAAGGTGTAGAGGCCGTATGGTTTTACGGCAGAGCCGCGATCACTTGCGTGCACTTGTGCACGTACTATGATCGGGCAGATAATACTAGTAGGCTTTGGTTTAAGCCAGATCCTAGTATTATACAGATGGATTTATTCAGTGAAAGATTATCCGTGTTTTTCGAAAATACGGATGGGCGGGGCAGTCTCGAAATTTCTCGGGAAGCTTCTAGAAGAAGGTGACTCATTTGTGTTTATTTCCTTTTAAGATTTAAACTAAATGAGGTGGAGGATGAGGTGTATGTTTACATTAAATACTTAATGACTCATGAGATGATTCACCCTTAGAATTAAATGAAGCATGCTAGATATTATCTTGATATTATCAAGAGAGATATTTGTATGCTTCATATTATTCTAGCACGAGCATTATTCATTTCATTATCACAAAACACTTCTCTCTCCTCAAGTCTTCGTCTTCTTCCTCAAACCCTAAAAGATCTCATGAGTTGGGAATCCTAGGGTTTAAGTGACTAAGCAATCCATCTAAATACTCTACACCCTCTAGGACTTCTAGATTAGTAAACTAGAAGCCGTAGTTATCTCAGATTCGAGATAGAAGCTCAGACTATAGACTCTCGGGTGGATCGTCTTTGACTCGAGGAGGCCGTTGAGGTACCCATGTTCCGTAGAGCCGACGAGGTGTGGAGAACAGCGATGAAGACCTGAAGGATATGTAACGTAAGGTATAACTTCGAATCAGAGTAGTTAAACCTCTCGTAGTTTGCTAGTAATGGTTTAGACACGATCTGTGTGCTCAAGTCCGTGTTATGAAGCTTTGATAATTGTTTTTCATATATTCTGCCTCCCCGCGAACACGTGTGGTGCGTGACATGGACTTACAGTACCTGATGGTGCACCTTGATCATGATTGCTGCATATCCATTTACCATGTTTATGCTATCAGATTGCATGTGATAGATTATCGTTGTACGTGCATGCCTGCAATTATCCGTATGATGTTACTTACTATTCATGAGTGGGCAACTCACCCCCGTTGTACCACAGTGTTTTGCAGGCTTGACCCTCAGAGTAGTAGCGGCAGGGCTTCTTATTGTATCTTTTTCAGCTGATACCGCTACGGTTGGTTGTAAGCCTTTTTGCTGTAGGTGGGTTTGCGGTTATCCGATTGTATCTATTATATATATCTCATTGTATCTAGTACTCTCCATCTACCACTTTCATGTATTGACTTAGAGACGAGTTTGTGAGGACCGATATTGTATATTTTGTGACTCTGGGTGTCGTGTTCGTGTGAGCCGGCCTTTCTTATGTAGTTTTATCTCTTTATGCTGTTTTTCATTTATATTGTCTATTTTTTCGCTACGGCGTTGTATATATGCTTGTGGTGGTTGTTTCCACCTTTGGGCATGATTTGCTCCCGTTTGGTTATGCTTTATTTATATCCTGTGTTTATACCCGTTTCGGGGCTAGTTTTTACAAAGGAGGTGCTGCCGAAATTTTTAAGAAAATAAACTTGAACTTTAAGATTTTTACTTGAGATTTCCAAATGTTTTTATCAATGTTTTTATCACTTACTTCTTTGATGGTTTAGATTTCTGGGTTCTCGGCTTACTTAAATTGTGTTACGCATGTTGACGTCACGTGGTTTAAGTGACAGTCACATGCCTAAATTTGGGTCGTGAAAAAGGTGGTTACAGAGCGCTAAGTTTTACCTTTTGAGTGTATGATTACCTTGGTATGATGAAGTAGGTAGCTTAAGTAGAGTGACATAGCGTGTGTATGTTCTGCGGTATACTTACGACACGGTACTCCGCCTAAGTGACCTTAGGACTTGTTGGTTGAAATTCCTTCCATGATTATATACTTCCTTGTGATTCGAATTCTATATTCTTATTGAATCTTGTTTTCATTTCCAGCCATTATGCCGCCGAAGACTACGAGGGGGCAGAGAGCGGCCGCGAGAGCTGAGGTCAGGGTAGGCTCGTCAGAGACGAGGACTGACTAGGGTGGTATGCCTGTTGTACGGGAGCAGGTTGATCCACCTTCGCTAGATCGTATTACGAGGCTAGAGACCGGTATGCAGGATTTGCGCCAGATGATGGGGTCGTTGGTTGAGGCAAGTCGAGCACAGAGACAGGAGGTTGTCCTACCTGTCACGGGGACCGCGATGGTGCCTACGGTTTAGGCAGTCGTACCTGTCGCTACGGAGGTTATCATCGTATCATTATCTGAGTTCACGAGGCTGAAGCCTCCGGCTTTCACCGGCACTGATGTAGCTGAGGATCCCCAGTCGTTTATAGATCGGATGGCCAGGATCTGTCGTTCGCTGAGATGCTCTGACGCGAGATGGGTAGAGTTCGCGAGTTTTCTTCTGGAGGGTCTTGCCCAGACTTGGTGCGAGTCTTTAGAGAGGGGAAGAGCCGCAGGTCTGTCTCCTATGACCTAGGTTGAGTTCGTGACAGTGTTTCTTGCCCATTTTCTTCCGCAGAGCGTCAGGGATGCTCGAGCTCGCGGTTTCGAGTCGTTATGCCAGACTCCGGGTATGACAGTGACAGAGTACGTTATTCAGTTTACCCGGCTATATGTGTATGCTCCATACTTGGTGGACACTGAGGAGATGCGGATCAATAGATTTGTATGAGGCTTGCTTACCCTGTTGTTCCTCGCTGTCAACGCCCAACTTTGTGACACATATGCTGCCGCAGTGAACGCAGCCCTACTGGTTGAGGAGCGTCTTTCCGAGACTTTGGTCAATCCGAAACCGAAGAGGGTTCGTACTGGTGTATCAGCCCGTAGACAGATGTTTAGACGCCGCGACAGATTTCGTTCAGGTCGTGGGAGTAGCAGAGACTTGGGACGAGACTAGTTGTTTAGCTCTTATCCCCAGGAGGGTAAGCAGTCATCGTCTGGATGTTTCTGGTGTGAGAGTTTTTATCATCGTGTTCGAGATTATACTGAGCTACGTGAGGACAAGGCAACCGTATCGCATGTTACCTTACCACCTTCTCCACCTCAGAAAGCGTTTCCTCTTGCACCTTTTGTTGCTCCGCGTCAGACTTATGCTCAGAGAGGTCATGGACAGGGAGGGTTTGTTCAGAGAGGATGGGGTGGCAGAGGCGGAGGACAGCTAGTTGCCGGTAGAGGGCAGGCTCGAGTGATTTCTTTGACTCATCAGGACGTGCAGACGTCCAATGCAGTGGTTTCAGGTACTCTTTCAGTATGTTCCTTCGATGCACACGTTTTGTTTTACCCGGGATCTACGCACTCGTTTGTTTCTACACACTTCGTACCAAGGTTGGGCCGAGAGTAATGTTTGCTAGATCAGCTACTTGTCGTGACTACTCCTGTTGGTGAGTCGTTTGTTGCGCGACACGTGTTTCGGTCGTGTGCCGTTCGTATTAGAGATAGAGATTCGTCCATCGACTTGATCCTTCTTGAGATGTTGGACATCGACGTTCTCCTTGGCATGGACTGGTTAGCTACTTGCTACGTGTCAGTGGACTGCCGCGAGAAGACAGTCAAGTTTTGTTTTCCGGAAGAGTCAATTCTTGTTGTGCAGGGGGACCGTAGTGCCCCCCGTCACAATTTGATTTCAGCCCTTTGCGCTAGTCGTCTTTTGAGGAGAGGATGTCGGGGATTCTTAGCTTTCATTTATGATACCGGAGCCACAGTAGATTCGTTGGACCGGGTTCCTATCGTGCGAGAGTTTCCCGACGTTTTTCCTGATGAGTTACGTGGATTGCCGCCAGAGCGTGAGATTGAGTTTTGCATTGATTTAATCCCCGACATGGGGCCTATTTCTATACCGCCTTACCGGATGGCCCCGGCGGAGCTTAAGGAGCTTAAGGATCAGCTGCAAGAGTTGCTTGATGGGGGACTTGTACGTCCGAGTGTTTCTCCTTGGGGAGCTCCTGTTCTATTCGTCAAGAAGAAGGACGACAGTTTGAGGTTGTGCATTGATTATCTTTAATTGAACAGAGCTACGGTGCGGAATAGGTATCCTTTACCTCGCATTGACGATTTGTTTGATCAGCTCCAGGGTGCGAGACATTTTTCCAAGATTGATTTGAGATCGAGTTATCATCAGTTGCGGGTTAGGAATGATGACATTCCGAAGACTGCTTTTCGTACGCGCTACGGGCATTATGAGTTTATGGTGATGTCGTTCGGACTCACCAATGCCCCAGCAGCGTTCATGGATTTGACGAACCGGATTTTCAGGCCGTTCCTCGACCAGTTTATTATTGTGTTTATTGATGACATTCTGGTTTATTCCAAGAGTCGAGAAGAGCATGAGCAGCACTTAAGGATTGCTTTGCAGATATCGAGAGAGCACCGGCTGTTTTCTAAATTCTCGAGGTGTGCCGTCTAGCTTGATAGTATTGACTTCCTAAGTCATGTGGTAACGGGAAACGGTATTCGTGTGGAACCGAGGAAGATTGAGGCCGCACAGCTTTGGCCCATACCTGTATCAGTGACAGAGGTCCACAGCTTTTTGGGCTTAGCCGGTTATTACCGCCGTTTCATGCAGGACTTCTCGAGTTGTTAGCATTATGTATGCCTTAGAGGCCATTACTGTACATGCGATGTATATTGTAGTGGATGCTTGGACATATATATGGAGTACTTTCTTGCTCGACACGATAGTATGCTATCTGGTTGCTCTTTATCTTAACATGTACTCTGATAGTCTCTATGTTACATGTTGATAAAGCCCTTAGGATAAGTACTTGACTATCAGGACTATGATACAGATCATACTAGTGGGGACAGTGTAGTCTCTAAGTACATACTTCAAATGTTCCTAGTCGCAGGTGTATCGAGACAGGGCATCGATATACCAGAGTAGACTAGCGTATGCTTCTTGACCCATGTAGATGGGCGATGGATGATCCCATATCCATTGATGTTTGACATCAGAGATAGTATACGGGTGCTCAGTGGAGATTGGGTACATTGGACGGACTCACCGAGAACTCCCAGATGGTATTATACCTCACGTCAGATGGCAGTTCTCTTGTGACACTGGTACAGGTTAGTCTGTAGACCCGAGATCTTCATAGAGTATTGTGTGATTCCCACTGTGCTTTGATTTCCATCATACCACGTCCAAGAGGGCGTGCAAAATGGTGGCTTTTGGGTACAGTCCCGAATCACATGGAGGCAATGAGCGATAGGAGGGTTTCGTCTCTCCCGGTATAGGGAGTTGATGTTGCGCTGTGTTCGATTGGCTATAACTAGAAATCCCTGGCCAGGGTTGCTGAGATTTACTGGTAAGTGTTATCAGTAGTTTTTTGAACTATTATGGACCTCATATCGACATGACTTATCGGTTACTGGGGTCTGACGTTTACCACCCCTAGACTGGATATGCGACATATCAGACGAAGAGACCGGACTGTACGGGAGTGTTACTGATTGGATTCGCAGGAGAATGTACAGGTTTGCTTGTTGATCTTCTGATTGCTCAATATACGGGTGGCTATTACGTTTAGCTGACCGCTTGCAGCTTGTGGGTGTTTTGATATGATCATCACCTACTGCCGGCGTATTGACGATTCTTTAGAGTCCTACACAGAGATTTCCTGGCTCAGGCAAAACGGAGTAGGAGCACATATGTGATATGTGTGGGACCGAGAATAATACGTGTATGAGATACCGTATTAGATTCTCGCGATATATGATATCGGCCGGGTATATGTGATATAGCCGAGTCATCAGATCAAGTGTTGATTCGATGAACTGATATAGATTATATTAGTCGGTTATTTATGAAATAGCCGGATTATCGGATCAAGTGTTGATTTGATAATTTAATGTATAATTATATATATTTGATATATTAATTAACTAATATAAGCTCACTTAAAGATTCTTTTTCTCACATGGATAATACATTGATATATATGCGATATATGTTAATTGTATTATTTTCTTTTGTTACTATATATATTCTATATATGATATATAATATTGTAACATGTTAGGGTTAAAATTGCAACTAAGGTTTTGAGAATAAAACATGTTAGGGTTTGGATTAGGGTTAATTCTATGGATAAGCTTTGTGGAAGCTTCTTAAAGCTTCGACTATAGTCTTCATCCTTTGATATTTTGTGAAGATATTTGTTTGTCACGACCCAAATGTGGATGTGACCGGCACTTAGATTGTAGCATATCTAAAGATATGCACACAGTCCAAGTAAGCCGAAAAACCAAGATCCAAATACCTCTTTGCGGAATTCTTTTATAAAATTTTAGTTTTTAAGTAAAAATCACAATTTATGAAGTTAATTTATTAAACAAGTATAAAGTGTTATGTTTGGTTGCATCTCTAGTTGGGATCAACAATATCAACAATGAAAAAAATAGATCTCAATATAGAGGACAACAATATGAATCTCAGACATAAAGAAAGCAACTACAATGTATCGAACGAAACGATCTCAACTGTCAAAATATATATATCATCTCCATTCTAAGTAAAAAATACAGGTCTGATGGAGATTTTCTAGATACAAAATACAGTAACCAAAAGAGAAGGTTACTACATATGTAATCCACCTAGCAAAAGATATGAAAAAGCCGCAAACGTAGATCTGCACCGCAGTCAACCGTCCACTCTACCCCTGAAAGGAACTGTGGCACAACGGGGGTGAGTTGCCAACTCAGTGAATATAACTAACATATAACGGTTAATAATGTAAATATGACAATCATATTAACTGAAAAGTAAACAAGTATAATGTATGATTATATGTGGAAACCAACAAGATAGAATATAAATCTCATAATCCAACTGAATCTCATTATTTATTCCCAATAAATTTATTTTCCCGTGTCCATCATCGACACAAAACTTCCATTTCTCACAGGCATCATTCCTCGAATGATCCTGAATCAACAATACCGGTCGTTATCATCTAGATACACGCCGTATTTTTACCACTATCTCCGGTATCGAGTAACCTCGCTAGGCTCCCCCATCTCAATACGGCTATCCTGCCCCTCGGTCTCGACCGGGTCCACCATGTATCCAACTGTATATCTCCCCCACTCAGTATGGATAACGTAAAATCCGCGACCGTATATCTCCCCCACTCGGTCCGAAATAAAACCAAAACAGAAAACATCTCATGGTGGACATGACACATCAATCATGAAACACTGGATTTATGTAATAGTATTCAAAACTCAAAACCAGAAATCCTCAACACTACAATTGCCTCTTGCATAAACAAGAAATACATATATAGTACCATGATATAAATGACGCAATTTACTACTATTATTGATATGTGAGATACGATATAAATTCATTTTAACAAGTATTATGCTTAAGTGTAAAGTGACATAGCAATATCGACGAGGTGTGTGTAACATATAAGACGTGCACGTGGCATGACTCGTCGATAATTGTGAAGTGTTCTAACAACTAAGCAATTTCTAGGTGTAAATGATGAATGCATATTATCAATTTGGCATAACAATATAAAGCATTTAAGTTAAATAAAACTTCGGGCGAAACACGCCATCTTTACAAAATTTCCCGGTAGATGTTTAGTCTACTTACCGGAAACGTCGAATCTAATCAGGAATTGCTAATCCTTTCCCTTTCCTCACTGCCTCCAAATTTCTCGTATTCGAATCTAAATTCATAATTTAACGTATATAAGAAAACAGCTATTTCGATATGACGGAAATGAAAAACACCCGTTCCCACATACTAGTTATATAATATACAATTATATCGAGTTATTAAACACTTAATCTTACTGGATTTTAGCTTTAACCTGCATCGCTACGGAATTTAAATCGCGACGTAATTTAACCGTGTCGTATTTGGCGTTTTAAGATATCCTTTCCGATATATGTTTCCAGATTCTATTTATAGTGAAACTAGTTTAATTAAACAACACCAAAATAACCAAAATTATACATTGGAACCTACCCAACCAAGCAAAACCACCTAGCTCCCTACATGGCCGGCGACGCCGGAATTTCTATCATGGCCGCCGGCCCGAAACCGGCCCCCTAGGTTCGTGATCCTATGGGTTATTCTAGTTGTTTCCTACATCATTTTAACTCTGTTTAGTTAAGTTAATTATTTTCCAGATCAAAGAAGATTTTAACAGAGCTTAAATTTAACTAAAATACGATATTATATGACATGTTCAATCTACACTAACTAATTTACAGAACCTAATCCCTACTGTGTTTAAGAAGTTTTACCCTCCAATTTGCTGTAGGAATAACCCCTCCAAGATGCTAAGTCTCTCCTAACTTGATGATGAACAATTCCTAGAACAAAGCTTCCTTCTTCTTCTTCTTCATCTTGTTTTCTCTTTTCTCTTTTTAATTTTCCTTTCCTTTTAATTCTTTTTATTTTTAATCTCAGCTTGTAAACTGAATAGGTGCTATATATATGTGAGGAGGAAGGGATAAGGTGAAGGAGGAGGTGTCAAGGGTTGAAGGGTGCATAATTCATGCAAGGAGGAGGTGTGAGATGAGAGTGTGCATGCAAGCATGAGGTGTTCATGCCTTATCTTTAACTTTTTGATTTAATTTGAAATTGAATTCTGAACTAAATAGGATTTTTATCCCACTTTCACTTATAACCTTAACAATCTCATATTTGCATAAAAACTTAAACTTCACTTATAAACCCTTCACAACCTAACTTATTATAAAACACACATTTTGTTAAAATGAAGCTAAATTTATCATTAAAACCCTTATAACTTATTTTTTTTGCATACAAAAATTTTAATTTAAATTGTATTACATATAACTTATGAAGATTGACTTATTTGATTTTAACAGTTTCGTGATTTATCATATTATTCTTTAATTAATTAATTTCATTTATTTTTAAATTTTCAAAATGCTACATTGTTAACCCAACCCAAACCTCAACCCATGGTTTATTCTCTACAAGGGTTAAGGATGTGATCTTTAACCCATGGATGCAATTCTAACCACATATAATAATTCATTATTCATCACAAATAAAATTCTTCTTCTTCTTCCTCTTGAAAAAAGCTTTCTAGCTTTTTGTGATGTGATGAAATAAAGTGAGAAATTGAAAACAAAAGAGAGCTAAATTCCTACTTCATCATCCTCATCTATTCTAGCCACTTAGATTAGGGTGTTTGCTTTACTAATACTTGATTAGTGAAGCAAGAGCTTGGATTTGAGATTCTTCAAGGTAGATCATCTTAGTAGTTGAAGATTGGAAGCAAGCTTGCATCTTTCTCTTCATGGAGCCTCTCTAGAGTCCGGGTACATGATGATCGCGGTGAAGAGACCTCAACTCGGAGCTTATGAAGCGAAGGAATGGACTACAAAGGTTGTAATCCCTAACTCTTAGAAGTAAAGTTGTTTACTTGTATAGTTTACCCTAATTCTCTAGTTAAGATCTTGGTTAGGGTTACATAGCACCCTAAATTTTTATAAAATGGCATGTGTGATGCCTTGTTAAACCTTGTTGTCGTGCTATACAACCCTACACGAGTATCGTTGCACCGCTGACCGGAGTGAGCAGGAAGGGAGTTCCTTTTCTTTGGACTGAGGCATGCGAGCTGAGTTTTCAGCAGTTGAAGACTCGGTTGACGACTGCACCAGTTTTATCTTTGCCTTCTGGATCGGGCGGCTTTGTCGTTTACTGTGACGCTTCTCGAGTGGGGCTCGGTTATGTATTGATGCAGCATGATAGAGTTATCGCTTATGCTTCCCAGAAGTTGAAGAAGCACGAGCATAATTATCCCACTCATAATCTTGAGATGGCCGCGGTGGTCTTTGCACTTAAGATTTGGAGAGACTAGTTATACGGGGAGTCGTGTCAGATTTTCATGGACCACCAGAGCTTAAAGTATATCTTCCAGCAGCGGGATCTGAATTTGAGAGAGCGCCGTTGGATGGAGCTTGTGAAGGATTATAATTGTGAGATCCTTTATCACCCGGCAAGGCGAATGTGGTAGATGATGCTTTGAGTCGTAGGCCCAGGGATAGCTTGTCCCAGTTGAGCGCAGTTCAGAGACAGTCTTCTGCAGATTGGCAGATCTTGTGCGACAGCAGAGTACAGTTTGAGTTCACTTCCACTGGGTGACAGCTTGCTCATGTCCGCGCCCGTCCACTTCTACTTGATTGTATTCGTGAGGCACAGCCCGACGATGCCCGTTTGTCTGAGATTCTTGAGCATGTTCGGCAGGGTAGAGATTCGGAGTTCTTGATTGATGACCAGGGTGTGCTACATTTTGGGACTCGTTTCTTTGTACCTGATACCGATGGGTTGAGACGCGAGATCCTAGAGCAGGCACATCAGTCAGCTTTTAGTGTTCACCCAAGTTCCACCAAGATGTATCGTGACTTGAGAGATATCTACTGGTGGGCAGGATGAAGAGTGATGTTTCGGATTTTGTTTCGAGGTGCCTAACTTGTCAGCAAGTCAAGGCTGAGCATCAGAACCGGCAGGAGAGTTGCAGCCTTTATCCGTTCCGGAGTGGAAATGGGAACAGATCTCCATGGATTTCGTTATGGGTCTACCCAGGTCCAGTCGAGGGTATGACTCCATTTGGGTGATTGTTGACCGGTTGACGAAAGCGGCTCACTTCCTTTCAGTGAATACCACTTTCGGTTATGCTCAGTATGCTCAGTTGTATATAGATGAGATTGTACGTTTTTACGGCATTTCTATATGCATTGTATCTGATAGGGGCACCCAGTTCACTAGCTGTCTTTGGCAAAAACTTCAGGAAGTTTTAGGTACCCGATTGAGTTTTAGCACCGCTTTCCATTTGCAGACCGATGGTCAGTCAGAGCGGACAATACAGACTCTGGAGGATATGCTTCGTGCGTGCATGCTTGGTTTTGGTGGCAGTTGGGATCATCACTTGCCATTGATAGAGTTCTCCTACAATAACAGTTATCATGAGACAGTTCAGATGGCACCTTTTGAGGCTTTGTATGGTAGAAAGTGTCGATCGCCAGTCTGTTGGACCGAACTCAGCTAGAGCAGGATTTTGGGATCCCAGCTAGTTCAAGAGACTACGGAGAAAATTCAGTCGATTCGGGGTAGGATGAGAGCAGCCCAGTATAGACAGAAGTCTTATGCCGACCGTCATCGTCGCAGGCTCGAGTTCGCAGTGGAGGATCATGTATTCCTACGAATTTCTCTGATGAAAGGCGTGATGATTGTTAGTTATATGTATGCCCTAGAGGCCATTACTGTACATTGGATGTATATTGTAGTGGATGCTTGGACATATATAAGGAGGACTTTCTTGCTCGACACGATAGTATGCTATCTGGTTGCTCTTTATCTTAATATGTTGACTTGTATATGTGATGCTGTCTTGCTCTCACATGTTGATAAAGCCCATAGGATGTGTACTTGACTACCAAGACTATGATGGAGATCATACTAGTGGGGCCAAGCGTAGTCTATAAGTACTCCTATAATTGTTCCTAGTCGTGGGAGTATCGAGATAGGGCGTCGATACTCCAGAGTAAACTAGCGTATACGCATCTTGACCCATATGATGGGCGATGGATGATCCCACATCCATTGGTGTTTGACATCAAAGATGGTATACAAGTGCTCAGTGGAGACTGGGTTACACTGAACGGACTCGCTGAGAACTCCTAGTTATTATTATACATATCGTCAGATAGCAGTTCTCTGGTGACACTGGCACAGGTTAGTCTGTAGAACCGAGATCGTCATAGAGTCTTATGTGATTCCTACTGTGCTTTGATTTCCACCTTACCACGTTCAAAAGAACGTGCAAAACGGTGGCATTTGGGTACAGTCCCGAATCACATGGAGGCAATGAGCGATAGGATGGGATTCGTCTCTACCGGTATTGGGAGTTGATGTTGCGCTATGCTCGATTGGCCATAACAGGAAAGTCCCTGGCCAGGGCTGATACGGAGATTTACTGATAAGTGTTATCAGTAGTTTCTCGACCCGTTATGAGCCTCACATCAGCACGACTTATCGGTTATTGGGGTCTGAAGTTTATCACCCCTACACTGGATATGTGACATATCAGACGAAGAGACCGGACTGTACGGTAGTGTTACTGACAGGCTTTTGCAGGAGTTAGAGCGGGCTAGCTTGCTGATCTTCTAATCGTTCAATACTCGGGTAACCGTTACGTCCAGCTAGTACCGCTGACGGCTTGTGGGTGCTTGATATGATCATCAACTACTACCGGCGTATTGACGAGCCTTTAGAGTCCTATACAGATGTTTCACTGGCTCAGGCAAAACGAAGTAGGAGCACATATACGATATGTTCGAAACCGAGATTAATACGAGTATATGATACCGTATTCTATTATTGCAATGTAAAGTATCGATCGGTTATATGAGATATAGCCGGGTTATCGAATCAAGTGTTGATTCGATAAGTCGATATAGTATCGGACGGTTATATGAGAGATAGCCGGGTTATCGAATCAAGTGTTGGTTCGATAAGTTGATACAAATTATATTAATCGGTCATATGAGATATAACCGGATTATTAAATCAAGTGTTGATTTAATGATTTAATGTATAATTATATATATGATATATTAATTTACATTAACTAATATTAGCTTACTTAAGCATTTCATTTTCTCATATGTGCACACTTGACATATATGTGATATATATTAATTGTGTTTGATTTATGTGTCATGGTTGATGATACATGCAACATGGGTGTATGAGACCTACACCATGATAATGATAATGAAGGGTTTATTTATTTAGAATAAAACAATTATTAGTTGGAAATTTGACACATGGCATGAAGCTTCATGAAGCTTGGAGACCCATTGACTTAGTCCACTAGTTTTGTCTTATACTAGATATTTTTTAATCTAACCATTATCTAAACTCATGGTTAAGTCTCTACGTGAGATATATTAGACATTTTCTCACCCATGGTTAACATTCTCTCTCACATCTATTATTTCCTTCTTCTTCCTCAAAGCTCAAGAGAGCTCTCTAGGTTTTGAGAGAAGATTAAAAACAAGTGAGAAAAGTAATTCTAAAGTGAGCAAAAATCCTACTTCATCATCCTCTACTAGATTAGCAGTTTAGTATAGGGTGTTAGCTTCACTAATCCTATATTAGTGAAGAGGGTAGCTTGGGTTTATGACTCTTCGACGTAGATCATCTTTGACTTTGAAGGCTTCAAGCAAGCATGCATCTTTCTTCTTGTGGAGATGTTCGAGTGTCCGCAAGATAGCAACTTGGAGCAAAGGGACTACTACAAGGAGCTAAATAAGTGAAGGACCGGACTACAAAGGTTGTAATCCCTACTCACTTAGATATAAAGTAGTTTACAATATATTTCGTATGATTCTCTAGTTAAAGATTCTAGTTTATGGTTCTTTAAAATAGCAAAAATTTGGAAATGGCATGGACGATGGCTCCCAAAGCCTTTGTTGTCATTCATAGGAACCCTATAATGAGATTTGGGAAGAAAGGGAAGGTTAGTCCCAGATTTGTAGGTCCCTTCGAGATCCTTGAGCGAGTTGGTACCATTGCCTATCGTTTGGCACTTCTGCCCAGTTTTCCGGATGTTCACCCCGTATTCCATGTATCGATGCTTCGCAAGTACCTTCATGACCCTTCTCATATGATTCAGCACCAGACCGTTCAGCTAGAGCTCGATCTTTCATTCACCGAGCAACCAGTAGTTATATTGGATCGGCAAGTGAAGAAACTTTGGTCAAAGGTCTTGAAATCTGTGAAAGTTCTTTAGCATGGCCCGATTAGTGAAGAGGTCACTTGGGAGGCCGGGAGCGAGACGCGGAAGAAATTCCCTCATCTCTTTGAAGGTACGCATAGTAAGATTTTTAAATTCGGGGACTGATTTCTTTAAGAGGGGAAGACTGTAACACCTTAGAATGTGATTAGTGTTAATTAAGCGATAATGCAGATTTTTAGTAAAAAGTTTACCAAAATAGTTTTCACATATTTTATAAAAATTAATTAATATTTTATTATTATTTATTTCAGGCCTGCACACACTTGTGCATGTTAACCTAGGGTTAATTAGAGTTAACCATGCTTAAGTAGCCATGGTAGCTTAACCCCATTTCCATTAAGTTTTTTGTAATTATTTAAGTTTATTAGTTTTTAAAATAAGAGTTGTTTTAGGGTTGACTTGCGAGAGAGAGAAAGAGAGAGAGAGAGAGGGTTGACCATGCAAATGATGAAGCATGGGGCAAGCATGGCTTGCATTTAATAAGGAGAGAGAAGGGGGCATGGCTCACTCTAAACTCACACCCCCATTTGTCTTCCCCACTCTCACACTCCCCATTTCTTTTCCCTAACACTCACACCCTCTCTAATTGTTCATCTTCTCATTCTCTTCCGCTCAAACTGAAACCCTACCAAAATTCTCACAAAACCCAAACAAAATCTTCACTAAACCCCACTAAAACCCTTCACAAGTCAAGGTTAAGCCACTAAGATGACTTGGAGCATGGAAAGCTAGGGTTTTGAGCAAGTGTGGATAGGTAATGATCCCTAACTGTTAAGTAGGACCTTTTAATATTGTATTTCCTAGTAGTTGCTGTCTAGAACCATAAAGATATAGTTTTGTGTACATATCGTATTTTTAGTGTCATATTGGGGTGTCTGTAATTTGCTATCATCATGAGTGGTTACTGGAAAATGTAGCAATGTAGTAATGTTGTATTAGAGGCCCTGAGTGATCACCTGAAGCCTGAACCCCACCTAACCTCGTTGGACCGGCGAGATAGGGGATAGTTCTGGTGAGCTCGGATTTTCTGGGGACTGGGGAGTTGGGATTTTTAGGGTAGCTGTCTGTATGTATTTTATGGTGTTTGGTACTGCTAGATTTTTATATATTGACAGTATGCAAAATCTGGGACCACTTAGCTAATTTTAGGCGTTTCGGCAAAGTGTGATATGATTGATCCGACGTAGTTTAAGTGTTTCAGGTAGCTTGATGTCGTGGGTTTGTTTTGATGATGTCGCTACACACGTTAGCCGCTAAGCGAACCCTTTTGTAGTTTAAGGGAATCGATTCGTTATTTCGCGTTGCGTTCATTTATTATTGCGTAGTTTGCTAAATCCACGCGTTATTGTGTTTTCTGTTAATAGGATCGCAGGCGGGGACTTCGGACGCTACGAAGAAAGGGAAGCAGGTTGTTGGATTTACCTATCTCGAGATCATCGGTGAGTAGATTTAACATCTACTGGAAAATCGCCCGTATGGCGTTAAGCATCAGGGCTAGATATGATAGTATAGTCTAATGTTTATATGCATATATGTTGATTGTGCATGAGCATCATTGCATACCATTACTTATTGTGCCTTGACTTAGTACCTAATGGACACAGCACCATTACTGATGGTTCATGTTGCACGAGCACTAAATTGTATGCTACACCCAAACCGTCGGTAATTGCTATGAAATGCACAACTTATACACATATGTGGTATTGTATTCGTTATTGACATTGAGACGTTCATTCTTGTTCTATTGCGCATATGAAATGCATCGTGCATATATAGCTACATGTACACTTTTATATGATGTTGTATTTGATTTTGGAGAAATTGGGAACCGCATGGTATATTTAAAAACTGGATTCATTTAAAAGAGCGGGTTTCCCTTGATATGCTCATATTACTGTTTTATGTTGCATGTATCATATTTCAAGAATTTACGCATTGAGATACGAATTTCATGTGATTTATAGATTTGAGAACCGTGGGGATATTTCAAGAGAAAATGCATTGTTTTGAAAACCCGGTTTCTCTTAATAGGATATTTCGATGCGTCCACCATGAGTTTTCTCGGTTCTTAGACTTGTGTTAGAAACCCGATTCGAGAAGCTGCATGATCCGTTCCCGGGTTCATGGTGGACCCGGTATGGTATCACGGGACAAGAAAGGGATGTTATGCTGTAGATGATGAGCCTGGTAGAGAGACTACTACCTACCGGTGATTGGTTGGACCTGGCGGTTATCCGAAGGATATCGACCGGAGTCGTTAGATGGATATGGGCCGATCCGGACTGACGGAGCCCGTGGGCCGATCCAGACTGACGAAGCCTGAGTTATGTGGATTTACGTGTCGATATTGGACACGGGTTTTCATGATGTTTCGAGTGCCGATGTTAGGCACTCAGGTTCTATGAGATTTACAGATATGAGGACCGATTAGAGTGACGGCGCCTGAGGTATTAGGATTTGGGGTGTCGTTGATGGACACCGGAATTTTCTACGATGATGATTCATTGATGATGATATGTTTTATCCCATACTCAGTATTTATTAGATATGCATTGTTTCATGTAGTAGTAGTACCTGATGGTGTACCTTGATAACGATTGTTGCATAACCATTTACCATATTTATGCTATCAGATTGCATGTGATAGATTATCGCTGTACGTGCATATCTGCGATTATCTGTATGATGTTACTTACTATTCATGAGTTGGCAACTCACCCCCGTTGTGCAACAGTGTTTTGCAGGCTTGACCCTCAGAGTAGTTGCGGCAGGGCTTCTTATTGTATCTTTTTCAGCGGATACCGCTACGGTTGACTGTGAGCCATTTTGCTGTAAGTGAGTTTGCGGTTATCCGATTGTATCTATTATATATATCTCGTTGTATCTAGTATTCTCCATCTACCACTTTCATGTATTGACTAAGAGACGAGTTTGTGAGGACCGATATTGTATATTTTGTGATTCTAGGTGTCGTGCTCGTGTGAGCCGGCTTTTCTTATATAGTTTTATCTCTTTATACTGTTTTTCATTTATATTTTCTATTTCTTCGCTACTGCGTCGTATATATGCTTGTGGTGGTTGTTTCCTCCTTTGGGCGTGATTTGCTCCCGTTTGGGGATGCTTTATTTATATCCTGTGTTTGTACCCGTTTCGGGGATAGTTTTTACAAAGGAGGTGCTGCCAAATTTTTTAAGAAAATAAACTTAAACTTTAAGATTTTTACTTGAGATTTCCAAATGTTTTTAACAATGTTTTTATCGCTTACTTCTTTGATGGTTTAGATTTCTGTGTTCTCGGCTTACTTAAATTGCGTTACGTCTGTTGACGTCATGTGGGTTAATTGCCGATCACGTGCCTAAATTTGGGTCGTGACAGAAACGGCGGAGGCCTACGACAGGTTTTTATGAAAACCTTTTGCGTAATGAACTTGATATCGTTGTAGAATCTAGTGATTTTGAAAAGGAGTGTTTTCGAGGCTTTTACTAGTTTTGCTTAAGAGGTCACTCCAGGTGAAGGGATCTCGGCTCTTTCCACATCGAATGAGGTGCTGGATATTTCACAAATACCACTATGCAAAGCATAAACTAAAAAAGCAATCAAAAGACAAACCGAGTGGGTTGTAGCATCTTCCAGTTTCGCTAGAGAGGACACTCCCGGTGAAGGGATCTCGGCTCTTTCCTTATCGAATAAGGTGCTGGATATTCTACAAGTAATACCGCTATGAAAAGTAAGAACTAGAGATACCAGTTTTTAAAACAAGATTCTGCAACATCTTTAGGTTTCTTTTATTTCATTAATCTCATTAATGAAGTCCTATCAATTATGCTTCCTAAGCTTCACAGAAGAAACGAAAGCAATAATATTTATTATATATAATATAAGCATTCATCTCAGAATATCAAGCGATCACATCACTAAATATAAGCAGCAGAAGAACACATATGAAATATTGGATATACTAGGAATTCCGTGTTTTAATTAAGCCAATAAAAAACGCGGATTCCATGGTCGTGATGAATAGCTAAACCCAAATCCCTAGACCCCTACGAGAGCGGCAAGCAACCCTACCAATTCTAGAGTTAGGAGACCCGGTCTTGACTCCTCGAGATGGTCTCCCACTGGACCCCAGAACCCGGTTACTTGTGCTCTCCTCCTTGGGTGTATCCTAATGCGGAAAAGTAAATAATATACAACAAATGGTGGCATCATCCTCAACCCGGAAGTGCCCCAATAAAAGAATATTACAAACAAGCTTTTACATGAATGAAAATGAAAAACTCTCATCTCACATAAAAAACCCCGGCTATTCAAAACACGATGATCCAATATAACATATCACAGCAACACATAACATCACATGTTATCAACGTAAGTAAATATGCGTATCCCAATTGTCGTTGACATATAGCAACGAAACTGGCGATACACCACATATTACACTTACGGTCGCAGAAAAGAAAGTGAAAAACTACAACAATTGGAATCCGCAACCACCTTAGACATCATAAACCCAATGTATCACATACTTTGGATTTCAGGCCTATGCAAATGAATTCCTTAGACATCACATGCCTAACAATTATAAACCCTGCATTTTAATCTCGATATTGAAAAAACTTTTCAATAACCAGTTAGGTAATTCAACAAGATTCCCAATAACCTGATCGAATGCTCGTCGGAAAATTTAGTAGACGGCCGCACCCCCGATGTTGTCGATGAAGTGCACTAAGGCGGAACACCGTGGCCGCGAGCACCTGAACGGATGCTTTTGGCGACGGGGTTCTCCTACAGTCACTTGGTCGATGCTATGGGGCGCTGCTATCTAGTAAGGTTACCCGGCGAGTATCCGCGTATGCTATATGATTGCGACGGACTTTTGATCCACATCAAAATTCCGTGGCAACCGATCAATTGAGACTGAATTGCTAGATTTATAAAATTCAAACCAGTTATCACATAACTAATTATTGTGGATTCCAAATATTGTATCATAATCACAGATAGCTAGACGATGTTAAACTTTTCGATCGAATAAACAAACACCCAAAATTTCTCAAAGAGCTCAACACTTGACCGGAGTTTAAAAAATACCCAGAACATGCCACAGCACCTATGAACCATACGTAAAAGAGCCGACCCATGCCTCACTCATGTCGCCGCGGAACTGCCGCAAACCCTAGGGCATGGCCGCGGTTCCGCGATCCAAAAAGTCGAGTTTGGGCATCGTTCTTCTAGAGGGTCCACAAAATAGATTGCATGATATTCTGAAGATTTTAAACTTGGAAAAATCCAACTCTTCGAAAATTTCCAGCGAGGGAAAATATGGGTTATTGATATCGGTTCGAACTTTTTAACGTAGTCTAAATAACCCGAAACAATGTTAAAATTACGAATACGAAACACTCTGAATTGCCTTTACAGAAAGTTAACATCTCACGCAATTTCAGTAAAACCAAACAACACCTGAAACACCAAAACCCAGAGACTGGAACACCATAAAAATTTGAAGCCAAAATCCCACCAAAGAACCAGTGAGCTAGGATTTTTCACTCATGTCGCCGGCCAAAATCTGACCGTCCTGCTTCAAATTTCTGTGGTGTTCTTGTTATATCACATACAACATTCTGCAATTGCTTAAAAAAAATTTAGAGGCCATTTAAAAATCGACAGAAACTAGATTTCATTGTTTCAAGTTTCAGAGTAGTTTCGGTTTCGTAATCTAACAAATATCGTCTAATTCTCCATCTCTTCTCTGATACCACTGTAGGGTTACCTAGGGCGGCAGCAAGGTTTTGGGAGGTATCGTCCATGCCAATTTTAAAAATATGCCGTACTAAAGAACCCTAACCCTAGAATCTTAACTAGAGATTTAGACGAAACAACAATGTAAATATCTTTATATCTAAGTGAATAAGGAATACAATCTTTGTAGACCGGTCCTTTACTTCAATAGCTCCGTGTAGTGGTCCCTTCGCTCCAAGTAGTGAACTCCCGGACTCTAGAAAAGCTCCACAAGATGAACGGAACAAGCTTGCTTGAAGTCTTCGAGGCCGAAGATGATCTACGTCGAGGAGACACCAACTCAAGCTACCTCTTCACTAAATTAGGGTGTAGTGAAGCAAACACCCTAAACTAAATGGCTAGTATAGTAGAGGATGATGAAGTAGGAATTTTGCTCACTTTAGATTTATTTTTCTCACAATATTTCTTCGCCATTTGAAAAGCTAAAAAGCTTTCTCATGAGGAAGAAGAAGATGAAGTGGAGAAAGAATGAAACTCATGAGGTGGGAATAGAAACCATGGGTGAGTTAGTGTCATACACTAACTCATGTAGAGAATAAACCATGGCTAACAATAATGTTTAGGTTAATAAATATCTACAAGTAAAACAAAGTTAGTGGACTAAGTCAATGGTTAGCATCAGCATCTCCAAGCTTCTAGCCATGACAATTTTCCAACCATTTTGAATTACTTGGATAAATAAAAACTCTAGGATTATCATAAGCATGGTGTGAGTCTCATACACCCATGTAGCATGTGGCATCTAACATGACACAAAATAATGTACATTAATATATATTACATATATATTATATGCACACAAGTGAGAAAAAGAAATGTTTAAGTGAGCTAATATTAGTTAATGTAATTCAATATATCAAATATATAAATATACATTAAATTATTAAATCAACACTTGATTTAATAATCCGGCTATATCACATACAACCGGCTAATATCAAATGTAACAACCTATCGAATCAACACTTGATCCGATAACCCGGCTATATCATATATAACCGTCCGATATCACATATCGCGAGAATAGAATGCGGTATCACATACGCGCATTAATCTCGGTCCCGCACATATCACATATGTGATCCTACTTCATTTTGTTTGAGCTAGGAAAGCTCTATGTAGGACTCTAAAGACTCATCAATACGCCGGCAGAAGGTGGTGATCATATCACTCACCCACAAGCAGCAAGCGGTTTGTTAAACGTAACGGCCGCCCGGGTATTGAGCGATCAGAAGATCAACAAGCAAGCCTGCTCATACTCCTGCAAATCCAATCAGTAACACTACCGTACAGTCTGGTCTCTTCATTAGATATGTCGCATATCTCAGCCTGGGGGTGGTAAATGTCAGACCCCAATAGACCTGATAAGTCATGCCGATGTGAGGCTTATAACGGTTCGAGAAACTACTGATAACACTTACCAGTAGATCTCAGCAACCCTGGCCAGGGATTTCCTGTTATGGCCAATCAAGCATAACGCAACATCAACCCCCAATACCGGGAGAGACGAATCCCCTCCTATCGCTCACTGCCTCCATATGACTCGGGACTGCATCCAAAAACCACCATTTTGCACGATCTCTTGAACGTGGTAAGGTGGTAATCAAAGCACAGTGGGAATCACACAAGACTTTATCACGATCTCGGGTTGACAGACTAATCTGTACCTGTGTCACCAAAGAACTGCTATCTGACGATAGGTATAATACCATCTAGGAGTTCTCGGCGAGTCCTTCAGTGTACCTAGTCTCCACTGAGCACCCATATACCATCTCTGATGTCAAACACCAATGGATATGGGATTACCCATCGCCCATCATATAGGTCGAGAAGCGTACACGCTAGTCTACTCTGGAATATTGATGCCCTGTCTTAATATTCTTACGACTAGGAACAATTGAAGGATGTACTTACCGACGACCACAGCCCCACTAGTTTGATCTGCATCATAATCCTGGTAGTAAGTACTCATTCTAAGGGCTTTATCAACATGTAATAAAGAGACAATAAGTGTACATATTAAGATAAAGAGCAACTAGATAGCATACTATCATGTCAAGCAAGAAAGTCCTCCCTATATATGTCTAAGCATCCACTACAATATACATCGCATGTACAATAATGGCCTCTAGGGCATACATATAACTAACAGGCGCGACGCTTCGTTTTGGTGGGAATTGATCTGGGCCGTTAGATGCTTTCTGTGGAGTGCATAAATAGGAGGGGACCCTCCTGGGGCCAACACTTCCACTATAATTCACCCTCGTTGTCAGAGATTTCCCAGCGCTCCTTCCTTTTAGATCGGATCACCCGTGCTTTTTTCTCGGCCAACCAATTCCTTTAAGTCAGGTTAGATGTCTTCATCTTAGGAGTCTGTAGAGATAGTTAGGTTAGGTTCGGACGACGAGGCTCCAGTTTTTGGTTTAAGTCGATATCGCGCACCCCATATGTTCACGGGGAGGCGGAATTTGCAAAAAATGATTTTTACGGGCTTCGCAACACTGACTAGAACCAAGGATCGTCGATAAACCAAGCTAGCAAACTACTAGAGGTTTAACTACTCGGATACGAAGTTATACCTCACGATACATGTCCTTCGGGTCTTCATCGCTGTCCTCCACTCGCCGTCGGCTCCAAGGATCGTAACGGATCGTAGCAACCTCGACGACCTCCTCGAGTCAAAGACGATCCATCTGAGAGTCTATAGTCCGAGCACCTATCTCAAATCCGAGGTAACTACGGCAACAGCCTTGCTAAACTTGATGGCCTAGGAGATGTAGAGAATGAAGATGGATTTATTTGTCTCTTGAAACCCTATTTTACTCAACTCATGAGACCTTAAGGGTTTTTGATGTGAGGAAGAAGAAGAGAGCTAGCTTAAGGAAAGAGAAATGGTTTTTGATAATGATAACGATAAAATGAGATGGCTCCCTTGACTTGACTGCAAGCATGAAAAGAAAATATCTCATCCAAAATATCTAGTGCAACAAAATATCTCACAAGAAATATCTAGTCAAAGAGTCAAACCAAGTCAAGTGGTCAAACCAAGTCAAATGGTCAAACCAAGTCAAGTAGTCAAAACAAGTAGCCATGCCTCAATTATCATTTACAAAAAATAACAAATACTTTCCTCCACCTCATAATTGTTTTAATCAAGTCAGTGGTTCCTAATGAGGTGTCTCCTTCTATGCCCCTCTCATCCATATATACATACCCGCATTCGTGTTCCGAGAAACACGAATACAAAGAGACAAAACTGATCCATCAATATAATACTAGGATCCGGCTTAAACCAAAGCCCAATAGTATTATCCGCCCGAACATCATACGCGCATAAGTGCACATAGGTGATCGAAGCCCTGCCGTAAAACCATATGGCCTCTACATCTTTCGGCCGATGCAGGGAAACTCTCTGTGTGGGACTCTAAAGACTCGATAGTACGCTGGCAGTGGGTTTAACCACAAGCCGCAGGCAGTACTAGCTACACGTAATGGCTACCCAGGTATCTGTCGATAAGAAGGTCGATGAGGAAACCCATCCGAACTCCTACTGAGCCTGATTGTGACAATCTCTGTACAGTCCGGTCTGTTCGTCTAAGAGTATCGCATATCAGGCCTAGGGGGCGGTAATCGTCAGACCCTAATAGCACAATAAGTCAAGTCGGAGAGTAGCCCAATACACCCTAAGAGACTACTAGAATACCTACCGGTAAATCTCGCTTGGCTTGACCAAGGACTTTGTGTAATGGCCTTCCGAACACCGCACGATATCAACCCCCAATACCGGGAGAGACGAATCCTATCTAACTGCCACTGCCTCTTAGTGCTTCGGAACTGCACCCAACTACTACCTGTTTGCAAGACTCCTTTAAGCCGTGGTAGGGTAGTAATCAAAGTATAGTAGGAACATACTTGAGGCGAAGCAGCAATGTCAAGTCGACGGACTAAGCTGTACTCATGTCACCTGGGAACTGCTACCCGACGACAGGTATAATACCCACCAACTGTTTCCGACGAGTCATGTCCAGTGTACTCATAACCTAATGAGCACCTGCATACTATCCCAAATACGACGTACTAATGGCTATGGGACAGACCATCTCCCCTGCTGGGATGAGAAGCATATACACTAGTCTACTGTGGAGTATTGATACTCCGTCTCGATAATCCTATGACTAAGGACCTGCATAGGATGTGCTTATAGATTACCTAGTCCCCACTAATGTGACTGCCATCACAACGCTGGTAATCAAGCAAAGATCCTAAGGACTCTACCAATATGTATAAGCGATATGCTAAAAGAAACACATGCACATATTGAGGTAGAAACAAACCAGGTAGCATACTACTATTTTGAGTAAGAATGTTACTATATCCGTGTATATCATAAGCTCTCATTAAGTAATATACAATCCAGTATGATAAAATAATTGCCTCTAGGGCATATATCACTAACAGTTGGAGCTGACTCCAGAGGGTCTTCCTCCTCTTCGGCTTCAGATAGCCAAGATGGTTCGTCTTCTACTTCTTCGTCCTCTGTATCGGGTATGCATCCGAGAGTCAGGGCCGTCCCCATCACCCGCCGTCGGGCGGCAACAAAGGCTCCCAAGGTGCGTGACGGGAACGCCCACGATGCGCCCTCCGTTATGAGGAATGTGAACGAGCTTGCCGAGATCCGGGCTTGATTCCATATCCCCTCTAACTATTCTCTTCGTTTAGCCAGAAAGGGTGAGCGGGCGGACCAGGTCCAGGGCAAGGAGATTGCCCTGTATTTGGAAGCATTCCGGGCGGGAATGCATCTGCCCTTCCTAACCGAGGTATGTGGGGTGCTTTGTTGCTTCCATCTTACCCCGTGCCAGCTAGCGCCGAACTCGTAGAGAATCCTCCTCGGGTCTCTGGTCCGGTTGAAACTTGAAAATATCCCTATTAGTTTGACCCTCCTAGTCTCTTTTATTTGTTATAAGAATCACCCCGGCACCAGCAAGAATGAGCCGAGCTGGGTGTATTTTGTTAGTTATATGTATGCCGTAGAGGCCATTATTGTACATATGATGTATATTATAGTGGATGCTTGGACATACATAAGGAGGACTTTCTTGCTCGACATGATAGTATGCTATCCGGTTACTCTTTATATTAATATATACACCGATTGTCTTTCTGTTACATGTTGATAAATCCCTTAGGATGTTTACATGACTACCTAGATTATGATGCAGATCATACTAGTGGGACAAAGGTAGTCTGTGAGTACATCCTTTAATGTCCCTAGTCGTGGGTGTATCGAGACGGGGCATCGATATACCAGAGTAGACTAGCGTATACCTAATCGATCCATGTAGATGGGTGATGGATGATCCCATATCCATTGGTGTTTGACATCAGAGAAGATATACGGGTGCTCAGTGGAGACTAGGTACACAGGACTGACTCGCCGAGAACTCCTATATGGTATTATGCCTTACGTCAGATGGCAGTTCTCTGGTGACACTTGTACAGGTTAGTCTGTCGACCCGAGATCGTCATAGAGTCTTGTGTGATTCCCACTGTGCTTTGATTTCTACCTTACCACGTTCAAAAGAACATGTAAAACGGTGGTTTTTGGGTACAGTCCCGAGTCACATGAAGGCAATGAGCGATAAGAGGGGATTTCGTCTCTCCCGGTATTGGGGGTTGATGTTGCGCTGTGCTCGATTGGCCATAACAGTAAGTCCCTGGCCAGGGCTGTTTATGAGATTTACTGGTAAGTGTTATCAGTAGTTTCTCGACCCGTTATGAGCCTCACATCGGCATGAATTATCGAGTTATTGGAGTCTGACGTTTACCACCCCCAGACAAGATATGCGACAAATCATACGAAGAGACCGGACTGTACAGTAGTGTTACTGATTGGATTCGCAGGAGTATGAGTAGGCTTGCTTGGTTATCTTTTGATCGCTCAATACCCGGATGGCTGTTACGTCTAGCTAGTACCACTGACGGCTTGTGGGTGTTTAATGTGATCACCACCTACTGCCGGCGTATTGACGAGTCTTTAGAGTCCTACACAGAGGTTTCCTGGCTCAAGCAAAACGAAGTAGGAGCATATATGTGATATGTACGGGACCGAATTAATGCGCGTATGTGATACCGTATTCTATTCTCGCGAAATGTGATATCGGTCGGTTATATGTGATATAGCCGGGTTATGGATCAAGTGTTGATTCGATAGATTGTTACATTTGATATTAGTCGGTTGTATGTGATATAGCCGGATTATTAAATCAAGTGTTGATTTAATAATTTAATGTATAATTATATATTTGATATATTAACATACATTAACTAATATTAGCTCACTTAAGATTTCTTTTCTCACTTGTGTGCATATAGTATATATGTGATATATATTAATGTAAATTATTTTGTGTCATGCTTGATGCCACATGTGACATAGGTGTATGAGACTCACACCAAGCTTATGATAATATATGGTTTTATTTATTTAAAGTTAATCAAAATTAGTAGGAAATTAGTCACATGCTTGGATGCTTGGAGAAGCTTGTAGCATCTTTGACTTAGTCCACTAGTTTTGTTTTACTTGTAGATATTTATTAACCTAACCATTATTGTAACCCATGGTTTATTCTCTACATGAGTTAGTGTATGACACTAACTCCCCCATGGTTGCTATTCTCTCCTAATGAGTTCATTCTCTCATCTTCATTCTTGATCTTCTTCTTCCTCTTGATAAAGCTTGCTAGCTTTTCTCAATGTGAGAAAATATTGTGAGAAAAATAAATCTAAAGTGAGTCCATTTCCTACTTCATCAACCTCTACAATTAGCCATTTAGTTTAGGGTGTTTGATTCACTAATCTACCATTAGTGAAGAGGTAGCATGAGCTTAAGTCTCCTCGACGTAGATCATCTTCGGCCTCAAAGACTTCGAGCAAGCTTGTTCATTTATTCAAGAGAACCCTTTCTAGAGTTCGGATGTTCATTACTTGCAGCGAAGGGACTACTACACGGAGCACTAGAAGTGAAGGACCGGTTTACAAAGGTTGTATTCTTCATTCACTTAGATGTAAAGTTTTTTACATATGTTTTCGTCGGATTTTCTAGTAAAGATTCTAGGGTTAGGGTTAGCTAGAACGACAAATTTTTGAAATTGGCATGGACGATGCCTCCTGAAAACTTGCTGCCGTGCTAGGGAACTCAGCAGTGGTATCAGAGCCATACTAGAAAATTAGACAATGTTTGTCAGATTACAAAACCAAAACGACTCCGAAACTTGAAACACGAAAACTTAGTTTCTGTCGAATTTAAAAGGTCTTCAAAATTTTTTTAAAACAACTGTAGAATATTGTATGAGATACAACATGAACATAGTAAAAGTTTTATCCCCTCCCACCTGAAAGTGGCCGGCCACATGCCTAGGATATCCGGCCTCCTCAGCCCCAGTTTGGTATTTTGGGTTGAAATTTTTACAGTGTTCTAGTCTCTTGGTTTTGGTGTTTCAGGTGTTGTTTGTTTTTGCTAAATTTGCATGTGATGTTAACTTTCTGCAAAGGCAACTCGGAGTGTTTCGTAGTCATAATTCTAACATGTATTCGGGTTATTTAGATGACGTTAAAACTTCGAACGGATATAAATAACTCATATTTTCCCTCGCTGGAAATTTCCGAGAGTTGGATTTTTTCCGAGTTTAAAATCTTTAGAAAATCATGCAAGCGATTCTGTGGACCCTCTGGAAGAATGATACCCAAACTCGACTTTTTGGATCGTAGAACCGCGGTCATACCTTAGGGTTTGCCGCAGTTCCGTGGTGACATGAGTGAGGCATGGGTCGGCCCTTCTACGGATGGTTCATAGGAGCTGTGGCAGTTTCTGGGAACATTTTGAACTCCGCTCAAGTGTTGAGCTTTTAGGGAAATTTTAAGTGTTTGCTATTCGATCGAAAAGTTTAACTTCGTCTAGCTATTTGTGAGTGTGATACAATATTTGGAATCCACATAATTAGTTATGAGATAACTAGTTTGAATTTTATAAATCTAGCAGTTTAGTCTCATTTGATCGGTTGTCACGGGATTTTGATATGATCAAAAGTCCGTCGCAATCACGTAGCTTACGCGGATACTCGTCGGGTAACCTTATTAGATAGCCATGCTCCATAGCCCCGACCAAGTGACTGTAGAAGAACCCCGTTGCCAAAAGCATCCATCCGGATACTCGCGGCCGCGGTGTTCCGCCTAAGTGCACTTCGTCGACGGTATCGGGGGTGCGGCCGTCTACTAAAGTTTCCGACGAGCATTCGATCAGGATATCGGAAATCTTGTTGAATTGCCCGATTTGATATTGAAAAGTGTTTTCAATATCGAGACTAAAATGCGGGATTTATAATTGTTAGGCATGCGATGTCTAAGGAGTTTATTTGGTTAGGCATGAAATCCAAAGTATGTGATATTTTGGGTTTATGATTTCTAAGGTGGTTGTGGATTCCAATTGTTATAGTTTTCCACTTTCTTTTCTGCGACCGTAAGTATAATATGTGGTGTATCGCTGGTTTCATTGCTATATGTCAATGACAATTGGGATACGCATATTTACTTACGTTGATGACATGTGAAGTTATGTGTTGCTCTGATATGTTATATTGGATCGTCATGTTTTGAATAGCCGGGGGTTTTATGTGAGATGGGAAGTTTTATTTTTATTCATGTAAAATTCAATGTATGTAATATTCTTTTATTGGGGCACTTCCGGGTTGAGGAAGATGTCACCGTTGATGTATATTATTTACTTTTCAGCATTAGGATAGACCCAAGGAGGGGAGCACAAGTATCCGGGTTCTAGAGTCTAGTGGGAGACCATCTCGAGGCGTCGAGTCCGGGTCTCCTAACTATAGAATTGGTAGGGTTGCTTGCCGCTCTCGTAGGGGTCTAGGGAGTGGGTTTAGCTATTCATCACGACTGTGGAATCCGTATTTTATACATGCTTAATTTAAAATCCGGAAATCCTAGTATACCCAATATTTCATATGTTGAGTTATGCTGCATATTCTGTGATGGGATCACTTGATATGATGAGATAGATACTGTATATGTCACGACCCGAAATATTAGCTCATGACCAGCGCTTAAATCACGCAACGTCTAAAAGCGTAACGTAATTCAAGTAAGCTGAAACCCAGAAATCTAAACCTTTAAGGAAAATAAAGGAGGTGAAGTTTTTAAATAAGGGTATAATGAAATCAAGTTTTCTGAATGCATAGAAAAGGAACATGAAAACGCAAGTGGATTATGCAAGTTTAAAAAACATGTTTCGTCTTTTTGAAAATTTGGGCAGCACCTCCTTTGTATAGTTTGATCCCAAAACCATAATACAAGATGATAATAAAGGCATCCCCAAGCGGGAGCTAGCTCTTCGCCAAACGGTGGATCACAACCACGCAAGAAAATATATATAAGTATACGACGCCCAACGGCGAAGATCACCACAAAGATAAAGAAAAGCAAGACATAAAAACCACAAGTAGCAGAAAACCCCTCGCTCTAAGTCTCGCAACCACAATCCCACTAAGTCTCATTACTTATACAATTTACTAATTTTGATTGATAGAGTTAACTAGATACAATATGAAATATAGATACAAGAGTGGGTACGATACAAATGTCCCACCTACCAATGCAAAACACCCGAATTCAACTGTGTGCCAGCGAAGCCGCTACTGATCCAAGCGGTCAACCTGCAAGAACTGTGGCACAAAGAGGGTGAGTTGCCAACTCGTGAGTAGAAAAATATCAACAGATAGAAATCGAATAAACAACAACTCCTAGGTCAACTATATCATGAAGGTAATACTATGATATCTAGGGTGACCGGGTCGTATATGTGCCAACACTAATACCAATGTCAATCATCATATGGATATCATCCAGCAATATAATCAATGTATGTATATGGATCTCGTCCAACCATATAATCAAGGTATGTATGCATGTGGATCTCGTCCAACCATATAATCAATGTATGTATGCATGTGGATCTCGTCCAACCATATAATCAATGTCTGTATGCACGTAAATATCAAAAAAGAGTGTGCATGAAAGTACGAGGATATAAATCAACGGTGTCCCTCGTGACACATCAAAATCATGGAACCTGGGTGTCCAACATCGACACCCGAAAACATCATGAAACCCGTGTCCAGCATCGACACGTAAATCCTCATATCTCGGGTTCCGTCAGTCCGGATCGGCCCATGGGTTCCGTCAGTCCGGATCGGCCCATATCATATGTAAGTGCACGGCGGCGCCCCGGCCGTCAATCCGACGCCGGAATGCGGAAGCGGTGATTTACAATAATTTTCTGACCGGCACCACCGCGCACTAAAAACCCGGATCATGCCATTAAACTAGTCCTAGCTAACTACAAGATGGGGGAAGAGAGATATACCGAGCGATCCGTGTCCTCCGGTCTTCTCGCCGTCGTCCCGATCTCCCACGGAATGTCCGGTCTCCACCTCCTCGCCGGAAGGGCACCACGTCGCCCGCTTCTTTTACGGGCTCCCACCTCTATACCGAGGCAACTCGGGCACGAAGCTGGCGAGTCGACGTGCCCAAGATTTGCTGTAGAATGTGGTGTAGAACTAATGTCTCATTTTGGGGTAGAGGGAGTTGCCATATGGTGGAGGAAATGATATATGTTTTTGGAGATGGAGTTGTGGGGATTTTACCAAGCCAAAGATACATAAATCCCACACCAAATCAAAATGGGCAGCCCCTCCCCAATATGGCCGGCCATGACAAAATGGTGAGAGGAGAGTGAGTGAATGGGGAGAGCCTCACAGAAATGCAAGAGGGAATCAATTTTTATCATGAAAAGAAATCATAAGAAACAAAGTCCAACACTCAACAACCATCTCCCATCATCACATCCAAAGTCAAGCTATGATGACTAAAGAAAGTCAAGCAATGATGGTGTAAGTATCATGATACAATAATATGCAAAGCCCCCCTTCCAAATTGCTTATTTGCACAAATGCAAATAAGCCCTCCTCCACCAATCTTCGGTCATCGAAAGATACAAATGAAAATGGCCGAAACGGAAAGCAAACTGGTAACTCCAGAAAACTGGTCCTGTAATAAATTACAGGAAAAACCCCGCTACTGTGCATACACACCCGCATCTGTATTCCGACCGAATACAAATGCAATGAGACACAATCTACACTGTACTATACTAGGATCCGGCTTAAACCAAAGCCGGCTAGTATTATCCGTCCGATCCTGATCCGTGCAATACCGTACGTATCCGATCGAACCCTGCCATATCTCCATACGGCCTCTACAGCGTTTCGCCCGAAAACTTGAGCAACTGAATATGGGGGACTCTAAAGACTCGTCAATACTATGGCTGTGGATTTAACCACTAGCACGTCAGAGGTATAAGCCAATACGTGACGGGCCACCAGCTATTGACCAAAAGGGACGTCGATGAGAGAACTCATCCTGACGCCCTACTAAGCCTGTCAGTGACAATATCCGTACAGTCCGGTCCCTTCGTCTATGAGCATCGCATGGCGGGCCTAGGGGGTTGGTAAAAGTCAGACCCCCAAAAGCGGTACAAGTCGTGTCAGAGATCAGCCCAGAACACCCTGAGATACTACTGGAATACCTACCAGTAAATATCTTGCCTTGGCCAAGGACTTTTCATGTTCTGGCTCTCCTAGACATAGCGCGACCTCACCCCCAATACCGGGAGAGACGAACCCCCGAAGATCCGCTCACTGCCTCCATGTGGCTCGGGACTGTACCCAACTAAAACCTGTTTGCACGTCTCCTTTGAGCGTGGTAGGGTAGTAATCAAAGTACAGTGGGAATTCACACGAGACAAATGACGATCCTCAGGTCGATGAACTAACCTGTACACATGTCACCAGGGAACTGCTATCTGACGTCAGGTATAAGACCAACTAGCATGTTCCCGGCGAGTCCTGTCCGGTGTACTCGTAACCCAATGAGCACCTGTATACATCTTAGGTGATCCAACTGACACCAGTGGCTTGTGAGACCGGCTACCGCCCCTCGTCGGGGTCTCGACTGTATACACTAGTCTACTCTGGAGAATCGATGCCCTGTCTCGAAACTCCCACGACTAGGGACCTTTTAAGGATGTGCTTATAGACTACCAGCTCTCACGTATATGATCGCCCTCATACTGCTTGCAGTCAAGCAAGAATCCTAGGGGCTCTATCAACGTTCAATAGTGACCTGTCAGGTCACCTAAAGCAGTACACGATGATAAAGATAAACCAGATAGCATACTATCATCTTGAGTAAGACTGTCCTACCGGGATAGGTCCTCCCTCAATCATTGCAATCACGTGTCTGTGATCTAATAATTGACTCTGAGGGCACTATCTCCAACAATCTCCCACTAGCACTCAAGGCTAATTATTGCGATGTCGCATACTCACAGCCCGTGTGATACCGAACACCCAACTCCTCTACTAGTCAGTCTCACAAAGCTCGTTTGCGAAACTATTGCGTTCGAGGAATAGCCTCAATGAGTGGATCCGCCTTGATGTTTCTTTCTATGTCTCTCTATATCTCAAGTTCGTGGAGAAAGCCATCTCCCGAAATGAGCAATACCTGTCTTAGAATGTGTCTGGATGTCTGATGGGACCTAGCTCATAAATGAACTCCAAATCCAAACTTCTTAGACTGTATCATCAACTGAACTTAATCAGTATCCTGCGCCATACCTCCCTCAGTATTGCCTTGGACCACCTGTCCAAAATACTGCCCCTCACAAGAAGGAAAACTATAACTCTGAGAACCTCCCTTTCGTCCAAGTCACCTTGGAAGCCTGGAATGATAAGTGTCTCCTGAACGAGGCTGTCGTTATCATATCCCTAGAACATCCACTTTTGTTCTAAAACTGCTTCCGACTGTTTCTCCAGGATTGGATCAATATCAACTTATTGCATCTGCTGCAAGAACAACATATGGTGTAGTACTTGACATCTCATGATTGACTCAATTGCCTGAGCAAGTGATCTGCCAATCATGCACATCCCTCTCCCCTTTAGTCTATAAGACACCTTTAGAGAGGGTGACTCCATCACCTGCAGGTACATTACCGTACCAGGAGTCGTCCATTCTAAATACTCTTAGAATGCTGTCTAAGTACCCTTAATTGGGAAACCATCCAAATCTAAATCTAATACCATAGATCCAGTTACCAGTATGTCTGATATAATGTCCAAGTCCTATGTGGAGAAACTACTGTGTGACAACCAAAATATAACCGATCGTAGTATAGAAATGTCACTTCCTACTCTGTGTATGTCATCCAAATACCAGGACATCACACCCTACTACCTTCTTAACAGATCCATCCCCTATTCTGATGAAGTCAAACCTATGACTGTCACATCAGAAATAGATGATCTATCTCCGCTATATCTGCTTTAGTCTATAAATAGACATAAGCTACCTGTCCACCATACTTCCGCTGCTCCCACTGACCATGACAACCCTCTGGCAGAGTCATATAAACGTACACTTCTAAAGCTAGTTTAGAACGACGCTGTACTCATCCTCCCGCCGGGTCTCACAGTCTGGAACAACAGCAATGGCAAGTCTGGGAAAACAAGAACTTCCCTGTCACCGTCCTTGAGGCTACCGGAGTTCCTCTCGGGTGCCTGAAGTTACCCACCTTATCTGCGGAGTGGCCAATGGAATGTCAAACCAGATTGAATCTTTAGGTTCCTTATCAAATCTGCAATAATCGTTTGTGGTTCTGGAATCACTTCCAGTTCTACCATACTACCACTACTATTTTCTGAAAAAATACATTTTTATTAAAACTGTGGCGAGTCTAGAACAATATCACTATTGATCTTCCAGATGGTAGAAAGTCAACCCTCGTCATAGCCTGGGTCAACCCACAAACAGCCATTACAGAAACGTGCCTTGAGTTATCCAGAGTCTGGTTTTAATCATAAGCCGGACAACTCCTCGTACCTTAACAACGTTAAGATATGAACTGTTCTATATCCAATATAGAACCAGAGGCACTGATCTTAAATGAACCAGATTCAAATCATGCAACTGTCTCCAGTGCATGTCTACTAAATGGAAGGAGGCCGATCATCGTTACTCAACTTAGGAATGCTTCCAATTATGAGTAACCTGAAAAAGAAGCAAGTTCTCTTTATCATTACTATCAACTGAATACCATACACAAGTATCTACATCTTCGATCACTTTGAAGAATCCCGATACTTGCTACACCTGGTTCTCTACTCTATTCAAATACCTATAACTTCTCAAAATTCGGACCCTGTGTTTCCACGAAACACCTTTCTAAAAACTAGAGAAGTCATAAGTAAACCAAATATAGTACGAGGACCAACCCCTCTGTCCTGATGGACCCTGGACAATATACAATACTCTGTACAAGTCCCTTGAGTCTAATAACTCACTCCCTGTGTGTCGTAAGTTGAAAACTGTACTTATGGTTAAGAAGAATTACACCGCTGTTTAATGCTCCTTACCTAACCATCCACTGATATAGGTAAATGTCATCGACATAATTTCAAAAAGGTATATCTCACTCTATAAAACAGACGTACAGATATATCAATTTGAAATTGGTGCATTATAACGGATATTCAAAACCAAATATTCGCCGTCCGGCAAACAACCCAGGTGACTTCCTCAAATATCACCAATTACAACGAATTCCGATATAATGAGGATGATCACCTAATTCCCAATAGCTTACTCCCACTCATCATCTGTAAAACCATACAGATGTGAGAATCATACCTGGTAAATACATACCCTGGAGTAAGTATCTAATCGGGAAATCAGTCTTCTTTTAACAGTACACAGTGAAACTGAAATATTGAAATATTTCGGTGGGGTATCCTGGTATTCCTAGTAATGCCTCTTCCATTATCAGATTCACAACTGTAACCGTATATTTCTTTCCCACCTCTCCACATCCCTTCATATGTCTTTAGTCATTACCTTCTGCACACCTCTTTAGGCCAAATGGTTTTCTTCCTTCCCTACCGTTCGGCACCAGCCTATGGTTTGGAAGAAGACTATCCAATAAGCATAATGGGTGTACTGTCTTAATCCTAGGAGCACTCGCAATGCGAGAGAAGGTGAGGATAAAAGACAACCGAATAAACCTTATTCCTATTTCTCCTGAACCAGAATCAATCCCCGAACTGGAACAAGTTCCTTTCGAGTTCGTATATAACCATACGATGGAGTATCCAATAAACTGTGGATTTTCGTAGTGATACGGAGTGTCCTGGAGAAATACAAAGGTGAAGTGGGAGTGGTAATGAAATACTTGGTTTGGTCGTGAATATCAGTCGCAATTTACTTTGCCCTCCTTCTAATCCCTTTTCTTTGTCTTTACATAATACCTTCTGTACACTATCGTTAGGCTAATTAGTTTTCTTCATTCCCTACCATTCGGCACCAGCCTAAGCTTTGGAAGAAGACTATCTAATTTGCGTAATAGGTGTACTATCTCCTAAACCAAGGAGTACTCGCAACTTGAGAGAAGGTAAAAAGGAAAAGACAACTGAATAGTCCTATCCGTTTTCTCCAGAACCGGAAACCATCCTCGAATAAATCCCTTCGAGTTCGTATATAACGATACGATGGTTTGGTCCAATGGAAGTGGACGTTCGTAGTAATACGGGGTGTCCTGGAGAAAAGGGTAAAAGTAGGAGTGGCAATGAGGTATGCAACTCTGACAATCCAAAAGCCAGTGTTAAAGAAGGTTCGGTCAACTTGGTCACTGAGTCATAGTCTTAGGGTCAGGTCAATGGTCGTTGCCAAAGAGAGAGAGAAAAGAAACACTTAGCGTGCACTCTAATCTAGATCAGAATGGTTACTAATTTATCTAATCAGGAAACCTCCCACTGTACCGTCAAATCCTCCTCCAAACCTAAAAGAAGAATTAGTCGGGATGTCCCGAGGAGTAAACCAACTCATCAGTGGGAATCGGGATCCACCTTTCATGGCATGATAACGTGACGGAATCCGCTCACGCTATCACACTCCTGAAGGTATGCACATATCTGGCAAGTTTCAGTTTCTTTAGAAACTCCCGATGTGATTTTTACCTTATGCTCTTATGACCTTGACTTTGGCCAACAAATCATAAGTCACATATCAAGTTCTACCCGTCATTCTCCAGGTTAATTTGAATCCACCCGTACCTACCCTTGACTTTGGCCAACAAGGCAGTACGACTGTTCCAAACCAACGCATCTATCTATGCTGCATATGAATAACCAACAGCTACCAAACACTGTGCCTTGACTTTGGCCAACAAACACAGCTTGAATACTATTGACTATCCATATGAAATGACGGAGGGCTACGAATGGTTTCTGGCGAAAACCTTTATCGTAATGAACTTGATATCGTTGAAGGAACGGATAGCTTTATAAAAATATAGTGACGAAAACCTTTGCTAATGAGGTCACTCCCGGTGAAGGGATCTTGGCTCTTTCCCCGTAGAATGAGGTGCAGGATATTCCAACTGAATACCACGATGCAAAGCAAAAGTAATCGGCTATAGTGAAGTTATTGCCCTGACGCAAACTTTTGTCCAAGGGGTCACTCCCGGTGAAGGGATCTCGGCCCTTGCCTCGTCGACTGAGGAGCAGGATATTCCAACTGAATACCACGATGCAAAAAAAAAGTGAACGTCCTTACAAATATCAGCTTTTTGAAAAGTGTTCCAACAACATCAGATTAGGTTTGTTTTACTTGCATTGATCCGAATCAATGCAGTCCCATCAATTGATCATACCATAAAGAACGAAAATATACTGATGTACGTATATGCCATCCGCATTCGCCACTGGGTCCCGTCATTACCCGTTAGGTTAGCTAACTAACGACAGAGCGGGGACTGGACTAGCGCGGATGCAAAACATATACAACATCTACTAATATATATACCAATATATAATATTCGCTCAAGGCGTGATAAAATGCAACATCACAGAAATGTACAGCATCACAGAACAATAAAAATATCTGGGATCCCCGGGTTTCACAGAGCCGCTACTGAAACCCGACGTTTCCCTGGTCGTGTGGATAGCCTGTGCAATGAAAATCCTAGACCCCTACAGGCGTGGCAAGTTACCCGCCAAAACCAGAAACGAGGCATCCCCTTTCAGCAACGTGAATGGACCACCCAGCACTTCATGGAATCCGGTAACTTGGGCACCCCTCCTGGGTCAACCTGTACCCCCTATGAGTGCGGCGAATAGCCCGCCAATTCTAGAGTGAAGCCACCTCCGTCTCAATGCCATGAGATGCGGGCCTGTTTCCCTCTAGAATCCGGCTATCCGTGCACCCCTCCGCGGGGCAATCCTAGTACAGAAAGTAAAATATACATACAACGGGTACATCGACAGCAACCTGGTCGTGCCCCAAAAGAATAATACAAACAGGCAGTGACGGCAGTCCACATGTCAGACGCTCGCCCCGCAATATCAAATGTACATAATACAACAAAAACTGTACTAGCATTGCATCCAGGCTATCCCCCACGACCGATCCGCAACATCACAGCAATACACAGAACATCAACGTGAATGTCACGTTCGCAAATCCGTCTAACCGGGCAATAGCAGTTAGACAGGATTTACCGATCAAGTGACATTCATGGTCGCAGATATAATGTAAATACTGTGAACTAATGTGTTTAAAATATCCGATCGATCAAATTTTACCAAGTAGGCCCCCAAGCACTACTGTAGCAGATAAAGAAATTCTGGGCCCAAAAATAATATTCCCAAACCCCTATTTCCAAGTCAGGAGCTTTCTGCAAAATTTTGGTACATTGAACAGTTCAAGTCGCGGCGGAACCGTGACCCAAGCATGGGTTTAGCCGCGGTTCCGCGGTCGTTTAGACTGTTCACGAGACCAAATTTTCCCAGAACTCTTAGAATGTCCTACACATCATTCTGAAACAACCTGAAAAATTTTTGGACTTCAAAAAATTTCGACAGAATCTGATGCTTTTGGAAAATGCGGTTTTAGAATTTTGTTCTATCGGAAATGTAAAACACATTAGACCAAGATAGACTAGGTTAATGGCGAGGCTCTGATACCACTGTAAGTGCACGGCGGCGCCCCGGCCGTCAATCCGACGTCGGAATGCGGAAGCGGTGATTTACAATAATTTTCTAACCGGCACCACCGCGCACTAAAAAACCGAATCATACCATTAAACTAGTCCTAGCTAACTTCAAGATGGGGGAAGAGAGATATACCGAGCGATCCGTGTCCTCCGGTCTTCTCGCCGTCGTCCCGATCTCCCGCGGAATGTACGGTCTCCACCTCCTCGCCGGAAGGGCGCCACGTCGCCTGCTTCTTTTACGGGCTCCCACCTCTATACCGAGGCAACTCGGGCACGAAGCTGGCGAGTCGACGTGCCCAAGATTTGCTGTAGAATGTGGTGTAGAACTCATGTCTCATTTTGGGGTAGAGGGAATTGCCATATGGTGGAGGAAATGATATATGTTTTTGGAGATGGAGTTGTGGGGATTTTACCAAGCCAAAGATACATAAATCCCATACCAAATCAAAATGGGCAGCCCCTCCCCAATGTGGCCGGCCATGACAAAATGGTGAGAGGAGAGTGAGTGAATGGGGAGAGCCTCACAAAAATGCAAGAGGGAATCATTTTTGATCAAGAAAAGAAATCATAAGAAACAAAGTCCAACACTCAACAACCATCTCCCATCATCACATCCAAAGTCAAGCTATGATGACTAAAGAAAGTCAAGCAATGATGGTGTAAGTATCATGATACAATAATATGCAAAGACCCCCCTCCAAATTGCTTATTTGCACAAATGCAAATAAGCCCTCCTCCACCAATCTTCGGTCATCGAAAGATACAAATGAAAATGGCAGAAACGGAAAGCAAACTGGCAACTCCAGAAAACTGGTCCCGTAATAAATTACAGGAAAAACCCTGCTACTGTGCATACACACCCGCATCTGTATTCCGACCGAATACAAATGCAATGAGACAAAATCTACACTGTACTATACTAGGATCCGGCTTAAACCAAAGCCGGCTAGTATTATCCGTCCGATTCTGATCCGTGCAATGCCGCACGTATCTGATCGAACCCTGCCATATCTCCATACGGCCTCTACAGCGTTTCGCCCGAAAACTTGAGCAACTGAATGTGGGGGACTCTAAAGACTCGTCAATACTATGGCTGTGGATTTAACCACTAGCACGTCAGAGGTATAAGCCAATACGTGACGGGCCACCAGCTATTGACCAAAAGGGACGTCGATGAGCGAACTCATCCTGACGCCCTACTGAGCCTGTCAGTGGCAATATCCGTACAGTCCGGTCCGTTCGTCTATGAGCATCGCATGGCGGGCCTAGGGGGTTGGTAAAAGTCAGACCCCCAAAAGCGGTACAAGTCGTGTCAGGGATCATCCCAGAACACCCTGAGATACAACTGGAATACCTACCAGTAAATCTCCTGCCTTGGCCAAGGACTTTTCATGTTCTGGCTCTCCTAGACACAGCGCGACCTCACCCCCAATACCGGGAGAGACGAACCCCCGAAGATCCGCTCACTGCCTCCATGTGGCTCGGGACTGTACCCAACTAAAACCTGTTTGCACGTCTCCTTTGAGCGTGGTAGGGTAGTAATCAAAGTACAGTGGGAACTCACACGAGACAAATGACGATCCTCAGGTCGATGAACTAACCTGTACACATGTCACCAGGGAACTGCTATCTGACGTCAGGTATAAGACCAACTAGCATGTTCCCGGCGAGTCCTGTCCGGTGTACTCATAACCCAATGAGCACCTGTATACATCTTAGGTGATCCAACTGACACCAGTGGCTTGTGAGACCGGCCACCGCCCCTCGTCGGGGTCTCGACTGTATACATTAGTCTATTCTGGAGAATCGATGCCCTGTCTCGAAACTCCCACGACTAGGGACCTTTTAAGGATGTGCTTATAGACTACCAGCTCTCACGTATATGATCGCCCTCATACTGCTTGCAGTCAAGTAAGAATCCTAGGGGCTCTATCAACGTGCAATAGTGACCTGTCAGGTCATCTAAAGCAGTACACGATAATAAAGATAAACCAGATAGCATACTATCATCTTGAGTAAGACTGTCCTACCGGGATAGGTCCTCCCTCAATCATTGCAATCACGTGCCTGTGATCCAATAATTGACTCTGAGGGCACTATCTCCAACATCATCTCTCGACTCCAGTCGGTATCCTCCGGATATCCACCGAGCCCAAATACTATCACCGGTAGGTAGTAGTCCCTCTGCCAGGCTCACCATCTATATACACAGCATCCCTTTCTTGCCTCGGGTAGCATACCGGGTCCACCATGTACCCGCAAACGAAATCATCCGCCTCCTCGAATCGGGTTTCACATGTCACTCTCAGAACCGAGAAAACACATGGTGGACGCACTGAAATATCATATCAAGAGAAACCGGGTTTTTAAAACAGTACATACTTTCTTTTGAAATAACCACGGTTCTCAAATCCAGAAATCTCATGAAAGCAACATATCTCAATGCGTAAAATCATAAAGCATGATGTTTGCGACATATGATAAAAGGTAAGCATATCCGAATATCATGCAACATGGAACAGTAATATGACATATTAAGGGAAAACCGCTCTTTTAAAATGATTCCAGTTTTTAAATATATCATGCGGTTCCCAATTTCTCCAAAGTCAAATGCAACATCGTCTATGTATGTGCAATAAGTATGTATGTAGGCATGGATGAGTAAAGATATATGTATGCAAGTATGAGTGTACAATATGTATGTCATGATTCAGCAACCCTACTGTGTAGTGACATGGCAATTATCGATGATGGTGTGTGAGCCGGCAAATCTGTGTACGTGTAACATACGCATCATCGATAATGGTGCAGGTGTACTAGCACAGGTATAAGCAATGCAATGTGAATAATATGAATGCAGCATAAGGTAAATCATATGCAAATGCTGACGGGTATACATAACTATCGTATGTTTGAGTCGGTGAATCTATCAATCGGCATCTAGCCTCACAGCATCACGTACGGTATAATCCATCGTACGGCATCCTCTAGTCAACGGTATGGATCAAACCTTAAGTCAAACTCATCACGTACGGAAAATCATCGTACGGCTAATAGGGATCCTATCAACCGATATGACAATGAGGGTACGGCCTAATATCTCGTACAACCTATCATCCATAATTCACAACATTATATATATATATATACACCTATGTCCCAGGTCACATCCATAAGGATCACATATCAGGGGACCGACAAGGTATCCATCATCTCAATCGACTCGCATCCGTATACCAACATATCATCATATTCGTTTTATATTCTTGTCATCGCATTTATATCTCACATCAAGTCGAGTTTACATAAACATTCTATCTCTACTATAAGTATAAGTATCTAATCTAACATACACACCCGAACCATACAAATTATTATTTGATCAGATCATTGAATCATTTATTTCTCTTGAAATCTGTTTAATTCTTATTTTTACACACGCCTTTTTTTAGACAGATTTTGAAAAATGCGAATCGTAGTTTTGAAAGTAGGGCTACGGTGTTTTTAAGGAAAAGATATCATTTGAAAGTCCGTAACATCCCTCAAGGTATCTGTTTAAAAGATACATACGATTCTTCAGTTTAGAAATATGTATGGTTTAGATGACACATCTACGTCGACTATCTAGTCCTATAGTATCCTAAACGGCACTATCGTCAAACATCATCCTCAAATACTGTCATCACATATTAGCCGTATTATATCACTTCTAACTATCCTTACTTTCTAATATGGTTTCACTAACTATCAGTTAACTCTAACCCTAGTTTCCAAATCTAGGTTTTCTTAATCATAAGCTGCAAATCGGTTTCCACAAAAACATTGCGGGGGTGCTATACGCCATCCACCCGACTTCCCCTGTGGATATAGATCCACTAACATTGATCTTCGCTTGCCGAAGTCGATGACGCCACGCTCCGTCGCATCGAAATCCATGCGAAGGTACCTACAATAAAACACATATCGCCACGCTATTAAAATCAAGTTCTGAATTCCAAAACGGTACGCGCATTGCACATAGGTCAGAACCTATGGCCTACACGTACAAAATCAACCAAACACCCCTTGTTGTTGATGTGCAAACATCCAACAACCAAATACCAATCCAAATATCAAAACTAAACATTTCAAAATACGGAAAACATAGCCAGAATCACACCAAGGTGCTTCCAGATTTTGACTCGGGCCAAAACTAGGTGCACAAACAAGTCTAGGGTGTAGTATAGGGAGTGTATGAGCTACTGTAAAATTCCCAGCACCATAAACCATGAAGTGGTCGATCACCCCCACCCAAAATCCAAGGTCGCCAGCCCAGGGGTCTCTGTTTTGGTTCATCATGTCAGAGTGGTCTCCTACTGACTTAATTTGGTCCCTGGTATTTTTGGTTTAATCAAAAATGTCCTAGGTTGCTCCAGATACCCTGTAGGCATACTAAAAGTCACAAAACCGATACGGAACAAATCCTCAGTTCGAGCATCGGGTTCACTTCTATGGCTCAAGTCATGAATTGTGTCACCATGGTCATGTAAGCACTCACAACTGTTCCCTGATTTCACATATTTTCACTACAGCAAAAATCTAGTAGGACCAACCACCTCTAAACAGCTTCAGGCAACTACCCTACGAAACCCAAGCCCTTACTCTCCTACCCACCCGAGGTCACCGGAATTGGCCCAAGAGTCGCCGGCCAAAACCGTTGGGGAAGGGATATGGTTTCAGATGAACACTCAGGGTCTCGAGTACAACCCTACCACACTGTTTGATTTTACAGTGAAAACTCGGGGTCACAACAGGTTATCGATAACACAAAAAGACACTTAAAATACAATATCGCACAAACTAAACTAAAAGGAAGAAGTTATACCTCATTTAGGCCACTCTAGATAGCACTAACTTCCCAATGTCGTTAAAATCCCACTTTGCTTGGTCCAAAGTGATGAGCATGAAGAGGGGATCAACTATTGTGAAAGGGGTTTAGGGTTTTGGGGATTATTTGGAGATAGATCTAGGGTTTGAAGGTGAAGGGAGATGAGGGTGAGGAAGATGAAGAAGGAGAAGAAAATGGATAATGGTGGAGGGATATGTGGTTGCCCTCTCCTCTCTCTCTCTCTCTAATATTCTCACACTCTTTCACCAAGTCATCATTATGTCCCCTCTCTCTCTCCAATTCATCATTACACCTTTTTCTTTTCTTTTTATTTTCTCACTACAAATAAACCATAACACATAACCCAAATGAAATGAAACAACATGTGACCAAATGAAACATGTCATGGTGCACTAACCATGAAAACTGTAGAAACACGGATTTGGCCTAATCGCGATTAGCAGTGCACTAATCGGATTTTTATCAAAACTGCATATAATAAATTTTAAAAAATGGCAAATCCCTTAAATATATTTTTAAATGAATAAATCATTTTAATTTCCAATTATTTCACAAATATTGGTATATAAATTTATACCCTTTTTCGAAAACCCCAATTTCGCAAATATGGCAGTTTTCGGGAAATATATTATTTTAATATTAAATTCCAAAAATAATATTTTATATTTTCTGAAATGTTACAATCTTGCCCCCTTAAATAAATTCGGTCCCTGAATTTAAATTTAAACCCCCAAAATCTAAAACATTTCAATAATCAGCTCAAATCAATGGGGCCCCGAAATCACGGAAGATGCAGAAACAACACAGCGCGTCAAGGGCGCATGAAAATGAGTACAAACTCGAAAACCGAACTCCATCAAGCGTCACGCAAATCATCGGATTTGCAAGCATATCCTCGGAGTTACAATAGAGATACAGATCTCGAATCCACTACTGAAATCCAATATTCACTTGTCAAATACTATAATACGTGTATAGTACGCATCCTTGAAAAACATTCAAGAACTAAATAAAACTCATGCAAAAATCTTTTCTAAATCGCCGTGTGATGCGTAACTCACGGCCTAAGTGACGGATGCTCATTTTAAAATAATAATATATGTCCATATATGTTCTCCTAAATACACGTCCCGTCGTTTTCAAAATATCCCAAAAGGTTTTCCTTTATAAACGTTCATGTCGCTCACGGACACGTAAGAAATAGCGAGACTATAGCTCTTTTTCAAAAACCTCTTGGTAAACTTTTAATACATGCAAAGTACTCAGGTACTATCCTCAGATCTGTCCTGTTTGGCCATTATATAATATGGTGCCAAAACGAAAACAAGATGCTCAAAAGCAAAATCAGCCTCAAAAGGCGTATCCAACAATCACGTGCGTCTAGTGCGTACGGAAATCAAATCCAAATACAAATGCCACAATATGCACAAAAGCAAAACTCAGTGCAACGGGTATGCACGAAAGCATCTATCCAGTGCAATGGGTGTGTACGACAACGATATCAAGTGCATCTAGAGTGCATCCGGTGCAACTAACATGCACGAATGAAAATCCCAATTGAGTGCATCCGGTGTGCACAAAACCACATCTCATATCATGCGCCTAATATGCGCAAAAATCCAAATCAAGTGCATCCATCATGCACGAAAGAAATCTAAATCAAGAGCATCCAACATGCACGAGTAAAATATCACTCAAGTGCATCCGATGCGCACAAAAATCCAAAATCAAGCGCCTAATATGCGCAAAAATCCAACCAAAACGCGTTGGGTCCATAAAATCATATAGTGCAGTAGCATACACGAAAATGAACGGCAAGTGCCAACGCGCACGAAAATACAAATCTGGTATAACGAATGCTCAAGGAAATAAATCGGTTGTAACCAAGGTACGGAGTATAAGTCCAGTGCGACAAACGCATAAATACCCGTCCGGTGCAACAAATGCAAGAAATGCAAATCTAGTGCAACAAATGCACGAAGTGCCAATCTGGTGCATCTGGTGCACAAAATATAAATACAGCGCATCCAATGCAAAAAAAAATACAAATCCAGTGCATCCAGTGCACGATATACTAATACAGTGCATCCTGTGCACAAAATACCGATCAATAACTCAAATGCGTGAACAGCAACACCGAGTGTACCAAGGTGTATAAAATCATAAGCGTGTGCAACTGCGTGCACAAAACGCATATCAATGCACTACAAGCACATATAAGCTATACCGAGTGCAAAAATCAAATCGAGTGCGTACCACGCACACAAAATCAAATCAACCGTATGAAATCCCTAAAATCATAAACATGTGCAGCCAAGGCACAAAACCGAATTTCAAGTGTAATAGATATGCACAAATCGCAAATCAACACAACGGTGTATAAAATATATATAGGGTGCGATAACTATGCGCAAGTCAATATCAGGAAACTCATCACCAAAACCCAAATCCAAGCAATATAAGCGTGATACTCAGATCATAACGCAAATCGCAATAAGGACATTGAGGTACACCTCCTACAATGTCGAAGAATAAATCGGTGCGCCTAAAACCGGCAGAACAAGAATATCCGCTTACCTCCTGCTCATGGTCTGGCGTCTTCTGTCTCTGGGTCTTCATTTCTCTGTGGATTTACCAATCTCGAAATTCATATGCTCATCGGCCCGGTCAGGTGTGCTAACAGGAACGATTCCGCTCTGGCACTTCTCTGGTCGTCTCTCGGTCAATCATCATGACCACTCGTAAGGCGGCACGTTACTGGCGTCGGCCTCTGGTCCTCTAAATACACGCGACACAACTGATCCTGGGAGCAAATCTCATTGCAGCGGTGTCCTGGAAGGAATCCTGCTCAAGGTCTCTTCCGATCTCGCCTATGCCGAACTGTACGGAGGCTGGTACTCTTACATAATCTTTTCACGTTTTCTGGACATCTGCGTTCTCAGCACACATTTTCTCGGAAACTGGCCGTATCCCAATGCCTCTGTATGCATATCAGATCTCTAATCTCGACGGGGAGTAACAACAGCTTGTCAGCGTCTCGCACGAACCGCTGGTTCCACTCGTCTGTACCATCGCCCACTATGACGTCACGCCATGCTATCTGTGCACTGCAACTGTCCTCGGCCACGGTCAATCCGGAATCTCTCACACGGACTCGAAGTCACGAACTCGGTATCTTCATCACTATGTAGAAGATATCTGGCCGAACACGTCCTCAGGAACTCATCCCAACCATCGACGGAATAGTCAATACTCGTCCGTCCTTGATCAACTCACAACGCATATGGGTGAGGTCTTCTATCCGAAGCTGGTCAGCTTACTGGTCTCTTATCACATGATATCCGGACGACGTCAAACTTTCGATCGAGTAATCAAGGTCCCAAAATTTCCCGAAAGTTCAACACCTGAGCATAGTCTAAAAATATCTGGTACATACCACAGTACCTCTGGACCAGCCGTAGAAGGGCAAACCCAAGCCTCACTGATAGCACCGCTAAACTGCTGCAAACCCTAAGGTTCAAAAGCGGTTCCATGGTCATCATTGTAAGTGCACGGCGGCGCCCCGGCCGTCAATCCGACGGCCAAAAGCGGAAGCGGTGATAAACTTTAATTTTTCTTGAACTGGCAAACCGCCGCGCACTAATACCCGGATCGAACCATTAACTAGTCCTAGCTAACTAAAAGAAAGGGAATAGAGATATATCGACGATCCAAGTCCTCCGGTCTTCTCGTCATGGTCCCGATCTCCTGCGGAAAGTCCTGTCTCCTCCTCGTCGCCGGAAGTGCACCACATCGCCTACTTTGTTTACGGGCTCCCACCTCAATGCCGAGGCAACTCGGGCACGAAGCCGGCTACTCGACGTGCCCAAGATATACTGTAGAATATAATCTAGAGCTTAAGTCTCATATGGGGTTATGGTTGCCATGGATGTGGAGGAATTTGTGCAAGGAATTTTTCATGGATGCTTGCTGGAAAGGAGATGGAGCATGCAATAATGGGAATGTGTGAGCTCGGCCAACAGAGGAAAAAGCTCACTGGAAATATGTATATGGGTGAAGTCAAATAAAACCATGCTTTTTTTTAAAATCATGCTTCAAGCATGAAACACTTCACAGCACACTCAAAACAAAAGGGGGGGCCCACAATTAAGCATGATGGAATAAATACACACACTCCTCAAGAATTCTCCTGCACACTCATCCTCACACAGTGGCCGGCCCCACTCAAAATGTGGGTGAAAAAAAAGATCAATTCTTTTTCAAGCAAGAGGTGAAAAAGGAAATGATAAACAACAAAGCCATACTCCACCAACCTCATCATCACAACAAAGGTCAAGCCATCATGAAGTGATCAAGTCAAAAAGGTCAAGGTATGGTGCTCATCATGAAAACCATCATGATGAAACAAGATGCAAAGAACCCCCTCCACTAATGCCTATTTGCAACAATGCAAATAAACCCTCCTCCACCAAACTTCGGCCAATGAACGGAACAATGGAAATTGGCCGAAACGAAAAGCAAACTGGCAACTCCAGAAAACTGGTCCCGTAATAAATTACAGGAAAACCCCGATACTGTGCATACACACCCGCATCTGTATTTCGACCGAAATACAAATGCAATGAGACAAAATCTCCACTGTACTATACTAGGATCCGGCTTATACCAAAACCGGCTAGTAATATCTGTTCGATCCTGATCCGTGCAATACCGCACGTATCTGATCGAACCCTGCCATATAACCATACGGCCTATAGTACAAACTGTCCGATCCTGATCCGTGCAATACCGCACGTATCTGATCGGACCTTGCCATATCTCCATACGGCCTCCACAACCTTTCGCCCGAAAGCTGAGTAACTGAATGTGGGGGACTCTAAAGACTCGTCAACACCATGGTTGTGGATTTAACCACTAGCACGTCAGAGGTATAAGCCAATACGTAACGGGCCACCAGGTACTGACTAAAAGGGATGTCTGTGAGCGAACTCAGCCTGACAACCCTACTGAGCCTGTCAGTGACAATATCCGTACAGTCCGGTCCGTTCGTCTATGAGTATCGCATGGCGGGCCTAGGGGGTTGGTAAAAGTCAGACCCCCAAAAGCGGTACAAGTCGTGTCGGAGTGTAGCCCAGAACACCCTGAGATACTACTGGAATACCTACCAGTAAATCTCCTTGCCTTGGCCAAGGACTTCGTGTAATGGCTCTCCTAGACACAGCACGACCTCACCCCCAATACCGGGAGAGACGAACCCCTGAAGATACGCTCACTGCCTCCATGTGGCTCGGGACTGTACCCAACTAAAACCTGTTTGCACGACTCCTTTGAGCCGTGGTAGGGTAGTAATCAAAGTACAGTGGGAACTCACACGAGACAAATGACGATCCCCAGGTCGATGAACTAACCTGCACACATGTCACCAGGGAACTGCCATCTGACGTCTGGTATATGACCAACTAGCATGTTCCCGGCGAGTCCTGTCCGGTGTACTCATAACCCAATGAGCACCTGTATACATCTTAGGTGATCCAACTGACACCAGTGGCTTGTGAGACCGGCCACCGCCCCTCGTCGGGGTCTCGACTGTATACACTAGTCTACTATTGGAGTATCGATGCCCAGTCTTGAAACTCCCACGACTAGGGACCTTTTAAGGATAAGCTTATAGACCCCCAGCTCCCACTTATATGATCGCCCTCATACTGCTGGTGGTCAAGCAAGAATCCTAGGGGCTCTATCAATGTGTAATAGCGACGTGTCAGGTCACCTAAAGCAGTACACGATGATAAAGGTAAACCAGATAGCATACTATCATCTCGAGTAAGACTGTCCTACCGGGATAGGTCCTCCCTCAATCATTACAATCACGTACCTGTGACCTAATAATTGACTCTGAGGGCACTATCTCCAACAATCTCCCACTTGCACTCAAGGCTAATTATTGCGATGTCGCATACTCACAGCCCGTGTGATACCGAACACCAGTCAGTCTCACAAAGCTCGTTTGCGAAACTATTGCGTTCGAGGAATAGCCTCAGTGAGTGGATCCGCTTAGTTGTTTCTTTCTATGTCTCTCTATATCTCAAGTTCGCGGAGAAAGCCATCTCCCGAAAAGAGCAATACCTGTCTCAGAATATGTCTGGATGTCTGATGGGACCTAGCTCATAAATGAACTCCAAATCTAAACTTCTTAGACTGTATCGTCAACTGAACTTAATCAGTATCCTGCGCGCCATGCGTCCCTCAGTATTGCCTTGGACCACCTGTCCAAAATACTGCCCCTCATCAGAAGGAAAACTATAACTCTGACAACCTCCTTGTCGTCCATGTCACCTTGGAAGCCTGGAATGATAACTGTCTCCTGAATGAGGCTGTCGTTATCATATCCCTAGAACATCCACTTATGTTCTAAAAGTGCTTCCGACTGTTTCTCCAGGATTGGATTAATGTCAACTTATTGCATCTAGTGCAAGAACAACATCTGGTGTGGTACTTGACATCTCACGATTGACTCAATTGCCTGAGCAAGTGATCTGCCAATCATGCCCGTCCCTCTCCCCTTTAGTCTGTAAGACACCTTTGGAGAGGGTGACTCCATTACCTGCAGGTACACTACCGTGCCAGGAGTCGTCCATCCTAAATACTCTTAGAATGCTGTCAAGTACCCTGATTGGGAAACCACCCAAATCTAGATCTAGTAACCAGTATGTCTGATATAAAATCCATTTCCTTTGTGGAGAAACAACTGTGTGACGACCAAAGTATAACCGATCGTAGTGTAGGAGTTTCTTTTCCTACTCTGTGTATATCATCCAAATACCAGGATATCACACCCTACTACCTTCTCAACAGATCCATCCCCTATTCTGACGAAGTCAAACCCATGACTGTCACGTCAGAAATAGATGATCTATCTCCGCTACATCTGCTCTAGTCTATAAATAGACATAAGCAACCTGTCCACCAATGCTTCCGCTGCTCCCACTGACTACGACAACCCTCTGGCAGAGTCATATAGACGTACACTTCTAAAACTGGTTTAGAACGACGCTATACTCATCCTCCCGCCGGGTCTCGTAACCTGGAACAACAGCAATGGCAATTGTGGGTAAACAAGAACTTCCCTGTCACCGTCCTTGAGGCTACCATAGTGCCTCTCGGGTGCCTGAAGTTACCCACCTTATCTGCGGAGTGGCCAATGGAATGTCAATCCAGATTGAATCTTTAGGTTCCTTATCAAATCTTCAGTAATCGTTTGTGGTTCTGGAATCACTTCCAGTTCTACCATACTCCCACTACTGTTTTCTGAAAAAAAAACATTTTTAATAAAACTGTGGCGAGTCAAGAACAATATCGCTATTGTTCATCCAGATGGTAGAAAATCAACCCTCGTCATAGCCTGGGTCAACCCACAAACAGCCATTACAGAAACGTGCCTTGAGTTGTCCAGTGTCTGGTTTTAATCATAAACCGGACAACTCCCCGTACCTTAACATCGTTAAGATATGAACTGTTCTATATCCAATATAGAAACAGAGGCACTGATTTAATTGAACCAGATTCAAATCATGCAGCTGTCCCCAGCGCATGTCAACTAAATGGAAGGAGGCCGATCAGCGTTACTCAACTTAAGAATACTTCCAATTATGAGTAACCTGAAAGAGAAGCAAGATCTCTTTATCATTACTATCAACTGAATACCATACACAAGTATCTACATCTTCGATCTCTTTGAAGAATCCCGATACTTGCTATACCTGGTTCTCTACTCTATTCAAATACCTATAACTTCTCAAAATTTGGACCCTGTGTTTCCGCGAAACACCTGTCTAAAAACTAGAGAAGTCATAAGTAAACCGAATATAGTACGAGGACCAACCCCTCTGTCCTGATGGACCCTGGACAACATACAATCCTTTGTATAAGTCCCTTGAGTCTGATAACTCATTCACTGTGTGTCGTAGGTTGAAAACTGTACTTATGGTTAAGAAGAATTACACCGCTGTTTAATGCTCCTTACCTAACCATCCACTGATATAGGTAAATGTCCTAGACATAATTTCAGAAAGGTATATCTCACTCTATGAAAATAGACGTACAGATATATCAATTTGAAATTGGTGCATAACAGCGGATATTCAAAACCAAATATTTGCCGACCGGCAAACAGCCCAGGTGATTTCCTCAAATATCACCGATTACAACGAATCCCGATATAATGAGGATAATCACCCAATTCCCAATAACTTACTCCCACTCATCATCTGTAAAAACCATACAGATGTGAGAATCGTACCTGGTAAATACATACCCTGGAGTAAGTATCTAATCGGGAAATCAGTTTTCCTTCAACATTACACAGTGAAACTGAAACATTGAAATGTTCCGATGGGGTATTCTGGTATTCCTAGTAATGCCTCTTCCAGATTCACGACTGTAACCGTATAGTTCTTTGCCACCTCTCCAAATCCCTTCATATGTCTTTAGTCTTTACCTTCTGCACACCCTTTTTGGCCAAATGGTTTTCTTCCTTCCCTACCGTTCGGCACCAGCCTATGGTTTGGAAGAAGACTATCCAATAAGCATAATGGGTGTACTGTCCCAATCCTAGGAACACTCGCAATGAGAGAGGGTGAAGATAAAAGACAACCGAATAAACCTTATTCCTATTTCTCCTGAACCAGAATCCATCCCCGAACTGGAACAAGTTCCATTCGAGTTCGTATATAACCATACGATGGAGTATCCAAATAAACTGTGGATCTTCGTAGTGATACGGAGTGTCCTGGAGAAATACAAAGGTGATGTGGGAGTGGTAACGAAATATTTGGTTTGGTCGTGAATATCTGTTGCAATTTTCTTTGCCCTCTTACTAATCCCTTGCTTTGTCTGAACTTAATACCTTCTGCACACCATCGTTATGCTAATTGGTTTTCTTCATTCCCTACCGGTCGGCACCAGCCTAAGGTTTGGAAGAAGACAATCCAATTTGCGTAATAGGTGTACTACCCCTAAACCAAGGAGTACTCGTAACCTGAGAGAGGGTAAAAGGAAAAGACAACTGAATAATCCTATCCGTTTTCTCCAGAACCGGAAACCATCCTCGAATAAATTCTTTCGAGTTCGTATCTAACCATACGATGGTTTTGTCCAATGGAAGTGGACGTTCGTAGTAAAACGGGGTGTCCTGGAGAAAAGGGTAAAAGTAGGAGTGGCAATGAGGTTTGCAACTCTGACAATCCAAAAGCCGGTGTTTAAGAAGGTTCGGTCAACTTGGTCACTGAGTCATAGTCTTAGGGTCGGGTCAAATGGTCGCTGCCAGAGAGAGAGAGAAAAGAAACACTCAGCGTGCACTCTAACCTAGATCAGAATGGTTACCAATTTATCTAATCTGGAAACCTCCCACTGTACCTCAAATTCTTCTCCAAACCTAAAAGAAGAATTAGTCGGGGTGACCCGAGGAGTAAACTAACTCATCAGTGGGAATCGGGATCCAACTATCATTGCATGATAACGTGACGGAATCCGCTCACGCTATCACACTCCAGAAGGTATGCGCATATCTGGCAAGTTTCAGTTCTTTTGAAACTCCCGATGTGATTTTTACCCCATGCTCTTATGACCTTGACGAAGGCCAACAAATCATAAGTCACATGTCAAGTTCTACCCGTCATTCTCCAGGTTGATTTGAACCCACCCGCACAAGCCCTTGACGAAGGCCAACAAGGCTATACGACTGTCCCAAACCAACGCATCTATCTATGCTGCAGAAAGGCAACAAGCAGCTACCATACACTATGCCTTGACGAAGGCCAACAAACATAGCATGAATACTACGTGCTACCCGTCTGAAACGACGGAGGGCTACGAATGGTTTCTGGCGAAAACCTTTAACGTAAAGAACTTGATATCGTTGAAGGAACTGATAGCTTTTAAAAATATAGTGACAAAAACCATTGCTAAAGAGGTCACTCCCGGTGAAGGGATCTCGGCTCTTTCCCCGTAGAATGGGGTGCAGGATATTCCAAATGAATACCGCGGTGCAAAGCAAAAGTGATCGGCTATAGTGAAGTTATTGCCCTGACGCAAACTTTTTGTCCAAGGGGTCACTCCCGGTGAAGGGATCTCGGCCCTTGCCTCGTCGACTGAGGAGCAGGATATTCTAAATGAATACCGCGATGCAAAACAAAAGTGAACGTCCTTGCAATAACAGCTTTTTGAAAAGTGTTCCAACAACATCAGATTAGGTTTGTTTTAAACTTGCATTGATCCGAATCAATGCAGTCCCATCAATTGATCACACCAAAAAGAACGAAAATATACTGATGTACGTATATGCCATCCGCATTCGCCACTGGGTCCCGTCATTACCCGTTAGGTTAGCTAACTAACGACAGAGCGGGGACTGGACTAGCGTGGATGCAAAACATATACAACATCTACTAATATATATACCAATATATTATATTCGCTCAAGGCGTGAAGAAAAATGCAACATCACAGAAATGTACAGCATCACAGAAACAATACAGATATCTGGGATCCCCGGGTTTTACAGAGCCACTGCTGAAACCCGACGTTCCCCTGGTCGTGTGGATAGCCTGTGCAATGAAAACCTAGACCCCTACGGGCGCGGCAAGTCACCCGCCAAAACCTGAAGCGAGGCAGCCCCCTTCAGCGCCGTGAATGGACCACCCAGCACTTCACGGAATCCGGTAACTTGGGCACCCCTCCTGGGTCAACCTGTACCCCCTACGAGTGCGGCGAATAGCCTGTCAATCCTAGAGTGAAGCCCCCTCCGTCTCAATGCCATGAGATGCGGGCTTGTTGCCCTCTAGAACCCGGCTATCCGTGCACCCCTCCGCGGGGCAATCCTAGTACAGAAAGTAAAATATACATACACCGGGTACATCGACCGCAACCAGGTCGTGCCCCAAAAGAATAATAAATCAGGCAGTGACGGCAGTCCACATGTCGGATGCTCGCCCCGCAATATCAAATGTACATAATACAACCACAACTGTACTAGCATTGCATCCAGGCTACCCCCACGACCGATCCGCAATATCACAGCAAAAACAGAACATCAACGTGAAAGTCACGTTCGCAAATCCGTCTAACCGGGCTATAGCAGTTAGACTGGATTTACCGATCAAGTGACATTCACGGTCGCAGATATAATGTAAATACTGTGAAAAATGTGTTTAAAATATCCGACCGATCAAATTTTTAACAAGTGGGCCCCAAGTGTTACTGCAGCACATCAAGAATTTCTGGGCCCAATATTAATATTCCAAAAACCCTGTTTCCAGCCCAGAAGCCCACTGGAAAATTTCGACCAACTAAAGATTCCAAACTGCGGCGGAACCGCGGCCCAGAGTGGGATTTGGCCGCGGTTCCGCGCTCCACTTAAAAGATCACTTTGTCGAATTTTTCCAGAGAGCTTAGAACTTCCTGTACAGTACTTTTATACAACCTGAAAAATTTTTCGAGACTGAAAAATTTCAACAGAAAACTGTCACTTTGAAAAACACGGTTTTGGAACTTTTAATCGATCGGAAATGCAAACACATTACACAAAGCTAGACTAAGTTAATGGCGAGGCTCTGATACCACTGTAAGTGCACGGCGGCGCCCCGGCCGTCAATCCGACGGCCAAAAGCGGAAGCGGTGATAAACTTTAATTTTTCTTGAACTGGCAAACCGCCGCGCACTAATACCCGGATCGAACCATTAACTAGTCCTAGCTAACTAAAAGAAAGGGAATAGAGATATACCAACGATCCAAGTCCTCCGGTCTTCTCGTCATGGTCCCGATCTCCTGCGGAAAGTCCTGTCTCCTCCTCGTCGCCGGAAGTGCACCACATCGCCTACTTTGTTTACGGGCTCCCACCTCAATGCCGAGGCAACTCGGGCACGAAGCCGGCTACTCGACGTGCCCAAGATATACTGTAGAATATAATCTAGAGCTTAAGTCTCATATGGGGTTATGGTTGCCATGGATGTGGAGGAATTTGTGCAAGGAATTTTTCATGGATGCTTGCTGGAAAGGAGATGGAGCATGCAATAATGGGAATGTGTGAGCTCGGCCAACAGAGGAAAAAGCTCACTGGAAATATGTATATGGGTGAAGTCAAATAAAACCATGCTTTTTTTTAAAATCATGCTTCAAGCATGAAACACTTCACAGCACACTCAAAACAAAAGGGGGGGCCCACAATTAAGCATGATGGAATAAATACACACACTCCTCAAGAATTCTCCTGCACACTCATCCTCACACAGTGGCCGGCCCCACTCAAAATGTGGGTGAAAAAAAAGATCAATTCTTTTTCAAGCAAGAGGTGAAAAAGGAAATGATAAACAACAAAGCCATACTCCACCAACCTCATCATCACAACAAAGGTCAAGCCATCATGAAGTGATCAAGTCAAAAAGGTCAAGGTATGGTGCTCATCATGAAAACCATCATGATGAAACAAGATGCAAAGAACCCCCTCCACTAATGCCTATTTGTAACAATGCAAATAAACCCTCCTCCACCAAACTTCGGCCAATGAACGGAACAATGGAAATTGGCCGAAACGAAAAGCAAACTGGCAACTCCAGAAAACTGGTCCCGTAATAAATTACAGGAAAACCCCGATACTGTGCATACACACCCGCATCTGTATTTCGACCGAAATACAAATGCAATGAGACAAAATCTCCACTGTACTATACTAGGATCCGGCTTATACCAAAACCGGCTAGTAATATCTGTTCGATCCTGATCCGTGCAATACCGCACGTATCTGATCGAACCCTGCCATATAACCATACGGCCTATAGTACAAACTGTCCGATCCTGATCCGTGCAATACCGCACGTATCTGATCGGACCTTGCCATATCTCCATACAGCCTCTACAACCTTTCGCCTGAAAGCTGAGTAACTGAATGTGGGGGACTCTAAAGACTCGTCAACACCATGGTTGTGGATTTAACCACTAGCACGTCAGAGGTATAAGCCAATACGTAACGGGCCACCAGGTACTGACTAAAAGGGATGTCTGTGAGCGAACTCAGCCTGACAACCCTACTGAGCCTGTCAGTGACAATATCCGTACAGTCCGGTCCGTTCGTCTATGAGTATCGCATGGCGGGCCTAGGGGGTTGGTAAAAGTCAGACCCCCAAAAGCGGTACAAGTCGTGTCGGAGTGTAGCCCAGAACACCCTGAGATACTACTGGAATACCTACCAGTAAATCTCCTTGCCTTGGCCAAGGACTTCGTGTAATGGCTCTCCTAGACACAGCACGACCTCACCCCCAATACCGGGAGAGACAAACCCCTGAAGATACGCTCACTGCCTCCATGTGGCTCGGGACTGTACCCAACTAAAACCTGTTTCCACGACTCCTTTGAGCCGTGGTAGGGTAGTAATCAAAGTACAGTGGGAACTCACACGAGACAAATGACGATCCCCAGGTCGATGAACTAACCTGCACACATGTCACCAGGGAACTGCCATCTGACGTCTGGTATATGACCAACTAGCATGTTCCCGGCGAGTCCTGTCCGGTGTACTCATAACCCAATGAGCACCTGTATACATCTTAGGTGATCCAACTGACACCAGTGGCTTGTGAGACCGGCCACCGCCCCTCGTCGGGGTCTCGACTGTATACACTAGTCTACTAATGGAGTATCGATGCCCAGTCTCGAAACTCCCACGACTAGGGACCTTTTAAGGATAAGCTTATAGACCCCCAGCTCCCACTTATATGATCGCCCTCATACTGCTGGTGGTCAAGCAAGAATCCTAGGGGCTCTATCAACGTGTAATAGCGACGTGTCAGGTCACCTAAAGCAGTACACGATGATAAAGGTAAACCAGATAGCATACTATCATCTCGAGTAAGACTGTCCTACCGGGATAGGTCCTCCCTCAATCATTACAATCACGTACCTGTGACCTAATAATTGACTCTGAGGGCACTATCTCCAACAATCATGTCGAGTTAGGGTTTCATTCTTCTAGAGGGTCCACAGAATTACCTGCATGTTCCACCGAACACTTTAAACTTGGGAAAAGTGGGTTTCTGACACTCGTTCGAACTCTTTAGCTTCGCCTAGCCGGCATGTGAATACCCTCCGTCCGCACGCTAAATAATGCCTTAATCCTCCAGGAAAGACGGTACATCAATAGTCATCTCCGAATCGGTCTGCTCTAGATCTGAGTAAGACTCTCCACACTGGAAATCTTCAACTCAACTGGGCCTACGTCGGCGCATCAATCTGACGAATCACCTTCATCTCTCAACTCGGGCTAGGCTAGCTATCATCTGTCACATTTCTGCCTGGAAGCTCCGGCGATCTCAGCTCGTATGCTCTGGAAGCGACATCCAATAAATCTCAGCAACAGCTGGGTCATCTGTCTGCACGGTAGGCGACATCACAATCTCTGCGGTAGGCTGTACATCGACAGTCCTCTCACAACAGACAGCCTCTAACAGTGGCCCGATCATCCAGTGCAAAACCAAACACTCGCCTCCACAAGAGATCACAACATAACGCTACATCGAGACGTTCCCATGCCAACAGAAACACAATGGTCAGCCCTCGTACCAGACGAACTCGCCATGACCGCAACATTAGCAGCAACTCAATCTGCGCCCAAACCATGGTGACAGGAATCGAGTATCGAAGAAAATAGATCGAAGGCATAAAAGAAAATGACAGATCCAGAATGGATACATGATCATAAGAAGGAACATCATCAATGAGAGAATGATCATGGAAACGAATAGAATCAAGGATCTCAAATGGATGTATAATCATGGGTATGAAGAGAATCATAAGTCTCAAAAAAAAATATGTACATCTTAAGGTTTCTTAAGTGGAGTATCGTATCGTAAATATGCCGTGAATCATACGTACGGTACGTCACTCTACTCAAGCTACCTGCTCCATCAATCAGGGTCAACTTATGAAACGAAAGATCGGGTCTAATACCCCCTCGTTCAAGTCTAAGTTCTGTAAGGTCAAACCTAGGTTCCGAAATACATACCCGCCCTACTCTCCGCATGGTCAAACATATACTCGAACAAAAGTTAAACCTAACGCTCTGATACCAACTTTGTCACGACCCGAAATATTAGCTCGTGACCAACGCTTAAATCACGCAACGTCTAAAGGCGTAACGTAATTCAAGTAAGCTGAAACCCAGAAATCTAAACCTTTTAAGGAAAATAAAGGAGGTGAAGTTTTTAAATAAGGGTATAATGAAATCAATTTTTCTGAATGCATAGAAAAGGAACATGAAAACGCAAATGGATTATGCAAGTTTAAAAAACATGTTTCGTCTTTTTGAAAATTTGGGCAGCACCTCCTTTGTATATTTTGATCCCAAACCATAATACAAGATGATAATAAAGGCATCCCCAGGCGGGAGCTAGCTCTTCGCCAAACGGTGGATCACAACCACGCAAGACAATATATATAAGTATACAACGCCCCACGGCGAAGATCACCACAAAGATAAAGAAAAGCAAGACATAAAAACCACAAGTAGCGGAAAACCCCTCGCTCTAAGTCTCGCAACCACAATCCCACTAAGTCTCATTACTTATACAATTTACTAATTTTGATTGATGGAGTTAACTAGATACAATATGAAATATAGATACAAGAGTGGGTACGATATAAATGTCCCACCTACCAATGCAAAATACCCGAATGAAACTGTGTGCCAGCGAAGCCGCTACTGATCCAAGCGGTCAACCTGCAAGAACTGTGGCACAACGGGGGTGAGTTGCCAACTCGTGAGTAGAAAAATATCAATGGATAGAAATCGAATAAACAACGACTCCTAGGTCAACTATATCATGAAGGTAATACTATGATATCTAGGGTGACCGGGTCGTATATGTGCCAACACTCATACCAATGTCAATCATCATGTGGATATCATCTAACAATATAATCAATGTATGTATATGGATCTCGTCCAACCATAATCAAGGTATGTATGCATGCGGATCTCGTCCAACCATATAATCAAGGTATGTATGCATGTGGATCTCGTCCAACCATATAATCAATGTATGTATGCATGTGGATCTCGTCCATGTAGGGTTCCTAGGCATCCTAATGAAGTCTCACAAGGCATCGATCATGCCAATTTCAAAAATTATTGGTGCCGAGAAACCCTAACACGGATCGTTTACTAGATGTTTAGGCGAAAAGATAAACTAGTTAACTACTTAACTAGAAGTGAGAAGCTACAACCTTTGTAGATCCAGATTTCCACTTCCTTAGCTCCATGTGGGTGTCCTCTCGCTGTCCATCATGAATCCCGAACCCAATCGTCGGCTTCATCGGAGAAACGGGCGAGCTAGGTCGTCGGCTTCGTGTCAAAGACGATCTACGTCGAGGTTGCACTAGTTCAAGCTCCGACTTCACCAAGTTGTGAAACTTGTGAAGAAAACACCCAAAACAACTTGGCAAGAGGTAGAGGGTGAAGAAATAGGAGGTGGGTTCACTTTAGAATTGGATTTCACTCACTTATGCTCAAGTTGCCATTGATGGCATCTTGTTTTCTCTCTTGAAGAAGAAGGAGATGAAGAAGAAAGAATATGATAAGTATTGTGAAAAAGAATAATAAAATCAAATACTTATCATGTTCTAACCTAGGTTAAGTGTAGAGAACAAACCATGGTCACTTGAGAGGGTTAGGGTTAAGCATGAAGATAAGGATGGTTACAAAAGTCAAAGCTTCATGAAGCTTCAACTTAAAACAAAAAAAGCCACCATTCTTATCATAATCCTTTTCAAATAAATAAACAAACAAATAAATAAAAAGGCAAAACCCTAATCATCTCTTAACCATGGTTTAATACTTCACACTTAACCTAATGAGCAAGCATCATCAAACATGATACAAAGATATGCACAAAAATATATCACATATACAACATGTACATCAAGTGAGAAAATCCATTTAAAGTGAACCATTACTAGTTAATGCAATGCAATATATCAAATATATAATTATGCATTAAATCATTAAATCAACATTTGATTCAATGATCCGGTCATGTCGCACATAACCGACTAGAATCCAATGTATCGATTTATTGAATCAATGATTCGATAACTAGGTCATATCGAATATAACCAATCGAAACATATATCGCGAGAATGAAATGCGGTATCACATACACGCATTATTCTCGGTCCTGCACATATCTCATATGCGCTCCTATTTCGTTTCGCTTGAACCAGGAAAGCTCTGTGTAGGACTCTAAAGACTCGTCAATACGCCTGTAGCAGATGATGATCATATCAAGCACCCACAAGCCGCAAGCGGTCTGCTAAACGTAACGGCCATCCGGGTATTGAGCGATCAGAAGATCGACGAGCTAGCCCGCTCACACTCCTGTGAATCCAACCAGTAACACTTACCGTACAGTCCGGTCTGTTCGTCTGATATGTCGCATATCAAGTCTAGGGGTAGTATACGTCAGACCCCAATAACCGATAAGTCGTGCCGATGTGAGGCTCATAACGGGTCGAGAAACTACTGGTAACACTTACCAGCAAATCTCTGATCAGCCCTGGCCAGGGACTTCCCTGTTACGGCCAATCGTGCACTGCGCAACATCAACTCCCAATACCGGGAGAGACGAAACCCCTCCTATCGCTCATTGCCTCCATATGACTCGGGACTGTGCCCAAAGACCACCGTTTTGCATGCCCTCATGGACGTGGTAAGGTGGAGATCAAAACACAGTGGGAATCACACAAGACTCTATGACGATCTCGGGTCTACAGACTAACCTGTACAAGTGTCACCTGAGAACTGCCATCTGACGTGAGGTATAATACCATCTGGGAGTTCTCGGCGAGTCCGTCCAGTGTACTCAGTCTCCACTGAGCACCCGTATACCATCTCTGATGTCAAACACCAATGGATATGGGATCATCCATCGCCCATCACATGGGTCGAGAAGCGTATACGCTAGTCTACACTGGTATATCGATGCCCCGTCTCGAGACACCCACGACTAGGGACCTTGAAGGATATACTTATGGACTACCATGTCCCCACTAGTATGATCTGCATCACAGTCCAGGTAGTCAAGTACATATCCTAAGGGCTTTACCAACATGTAACTATAAGACAGTATAAAGAGACAAGTGTACATGTTAAGATAAAGAGCAACCAGATAGCATACTATCATATCGAGCAAGAAAGTCATCTCTATATATGTCCAAGCATCCAATATAATATACATCATCTGTACAATACTGGCCTCTAGGGCATACATACAACTAACAATCTCCCACTTGCACTAGGGCCAGCTGCTGTAGTATCGCATACCGAGCATCCCGAAGAGTCTCTCAAACTGTATATGGGGAATGGCCTTCGTGAGTGGATCCGCCGTGTTGTCCTTCGTGTCAACTCTCCTGACCTCGATCTCCCGGCGATCAACTATCTCCCGGATCAGGTGATACCGCCTCAGAATATGTCTGGACCGCTGATGGGACCTGGGTTCCTTGGCCAAAGCCACCGCTCTATTGTTATCGCAATACAAAGGAATTGGATGCTCAATGGATGGAACCACTCCAAGTTCAGTAATGAACTTCTTGATCCAGACAGCTTCTTTAGCAGCATCGTTGGCAGCGATGTATTCAGCCTCCATCGTCGAGTCTGCCACGGTTTCTTGCTTGGAACTCTTCCAGCTAGCCGCCCCTCCGTAAAGGGTAAAGACAAAGCCCGACTGCGACTTAGAGTCGTTCTTATCACTCTGGAAGCTCGAATCGGTAAAGGACTCCACTTGGAGTTCTCCGTTACCATATACCAAGAACATATCTCTAGTCCTTCGTAAGTACTTAAGAATGCTCTTCACAGCTGTCCAGTGACTCTCTCCAGGATCAGCTTGATACCTGCTCACTACACTTAGTGAGTATGCTACATCGGGTCTGGTATATAGCATCGCATACATGATAGAGCCTACTGCCGAAGCATAGGGTATCCCCTGCATGCGAGCTCTCTCCAAATCAGTCTTGGGAGACATCTCTTTGGAGAGAGTGACTCCAGAGATCGTGGGCAAGTTCCCACGCTTGGACTCTTCCATACTAAACCTCTTTAGTATGGTGTCAATGTACCTGGATTGGGACAATCCCAATATCCGTTTGGATCTATCTCTATAGATCCTAATCCCCAATATGCAGGAGGCATCACCAAGATCTTTCATCGAGAATCTTTGTGATAAGAAGAGCTTGACCGATTGCAGCATAGGAATATCATTTCCTATCAAGAGTATGTCGTCCACGTACAATACGAGGAAGACAACCTTACTCTCTGCCACCTTCTTGTAGATACAAGGTTCATCTGGATTTTTGACGAAATCAAACTCTTTGATAACGACGTCAAAGCAGATGTTCCAACTCCGCGATGCTTGCTTTAATCCATAAATGGATTTAAGCAGCTTGCACACTTTCCCGCTGCTCCCACTGTCTACGAAGCCCTCTGGCTGAGTCATGTACACGCACTCTTCTAAATCACCATTTAGAAAGGCGGTCTTAACATCCATTTGCCAGATTTCGTAATCATGATAAGCAGCGATGGCAAGCATGATCCGGATGGATTTAAGCATACCCACTGGAGAAAAGGTCTCGTCATAGTCCACACCTGGTCTTTGACGAAAACCCTTTGCTACAAGTCTAGCTTTGAAAGTCTCCACTTTCCCATCTACACCAAGTTTTTTCTTGAAGATCCATTTGCTCCCAATGGGTTTTACCCCTTCAGGAGCAACTTCCAAAGTCCATACTTTGTTGGTGTACATGGATTCCATCTCGGACCGCATTGCATCCAGCCATTTCACTGAGTCCCTACTCGTGATGGCCTGCTCGAAGCTAGTTGGGTCATCATCCTCCATGATGCAATCCTCGCTCCCACCATCCATGAGAAAACCATAGTATCTCTCAGGCTGGCGAGGAACCCTACTAGATCGGCGGAGAGGCTGGGGTTCATCGGGAACTACGGAATCCTCTGGTTCAACCAAATCTTCTGTTGTAGTCCGTATTGCTGGAACCTCTTCCAGTTCTACCTCAATGCCACTTATCTGTTTCATAAGAAAACTTTTTTCTAAGAAAGTGGCATGTCGAGAAACAAACACTTTTTGTTCCTCGGAGTGGTAGAAGATATACCCTCGTGAATGTTTGGGATATCCAACAAACTTACATAGAACAGACCTTGCCTCGAGCTTGTCCGGATTTTGTGTTTTAACATAGGCCGGACAACCCCATATCTGAATAAAATTAAGACATGGTCTCTTGCCATTCCATATCTCATATGGAGTGGTAGGCACTGATTTGGTCGGAACTCTATTCAGTAGGTATGCAGCAGTCTCCAGTGCATATCCCCAGAAGGAAATAGGTAACTCAGCTGTACTCATCATAGAGCGCACCATATCTAATAGGGTGCGATTTCTCCGCTCCGATACACCGTTGTGCTGTGGTGTATATGGAGGAGTCAGCTGAGAGAGAATGCCATTCTCTTTTAGGAAGTCCAGGAATTCATTGCTTAAGTATTCTCCTCCTCGATCAGATCGAAGGATTTTAATACTTTTTCCGGTTTGGTTCTCAACTTCTTGTTTATATTCCCTAAATTTCTCAAAAGCTTCTGATTTGTGTTTCATCAGGAACACATACCCGAACCTAGAGAGATCGTCAGTGAATGTAATGAAGTATGAAGAACCATCCCTGGCATGTGTAGACATGGGACCGCATACATCACTATGTATCAGTCCCAAGAGTTCGGTAACTCTTTCTCCGTGTCCCGTAAATGGAGTCTTGGTCATCTTGCCTTTGAGACATGACTGGCAAGTGTCATAAGATGAAAATTCGAAAGGTTTCAAATATCCATCTTTATGCAACTTAGCCAGTCGTGTCGCATTGATGTGACCTAGTCTACAATGCCACAAGAAAGAATCATTCAGTTCTGAACTCTTCCTCTTGTGTGTGTTTGTTATACTCAGAACTGTTGATTGGTTTAGAACATAAATGCCATTGCACAACGTGCCTGATCCAACCAACTTTTGGTTATGGAAAATGTTCATAACATTGTCCTGTAATACAAAATTATATCCCTCTTTACATAATAAAGAAACCGATATAATGTTGCATATCAGGTTCAGCATGTAATAGCATTCGTTCAGAACCAATGTATTACCAGTTGGTAATACAAGGTGATATTCCCCGACAGTCTTAGCTGCAACAATTGCACCATTTCCAACTCTAATGTCTTTATCACCTTCTCCAAGTTCTCTACCTCTCTTAAGCCCATGTAACTGATTACATATATGGGATCCTAACCCGGTATCCAATACCCAAGACGTAGAGCAAATGGAGAAACAGTTCTCAGTAACGAACACACCCGAAGAAAATGCATCAGCATGTACTTTCTTCATTCGGGTGGCATGGGAATCCTGGTATTCCCCTATATCTTGTTCATTCATATAACTCTTATAAGAATGAACGGAACCAACGTTCCCCAGCACAGTATAACATGCGGGTTCGGTCAATACATCCATATTATTATCTTTATTAGGGCATGAAATGGTCGCTACCTGGAGAGAGAGAGAAGAAAACACTTTAGCGTATGCTCGTGCAAGATCAGATTGGTTATTATCTTATCTAATCAGGATGGCTCCCACTGCTTTTTATCAAATCTTCCTTCAAACCCTAAAAGGAAAGACTAGCCGGGATTAATTACACACTACAAGTTCGCCAATCTTTCAGCCAGGCCAGTGTCGGTACTTTGAGGGAGGTCCCCCGTGCTTTCGCACGAACCTAATTAATGTAAACCTCATTTTCCCAGAGGCATAACCCCATTGACACCTTTCTAGACACCTACTTGATCAGCTAATTGCAATGTGTAAAACTCTCCCAGGAGTAACTCTTACTCGCAGCGGGTATCGGGATCCAACTATCTCATAGAAGGTATGCAATCTCATTGCAAATTTCAACACTTGAAATTCCCATAATATTTTGCCCCTAGCGTCCTATGACCTTGACGGAGGCCAAAAAACCCATAGTCCGCTAGTCAAGTTCAACCCGTCATTTCCTGATTGAATTAAACCCACCCGCACGACCCTTGACGGAGGCCAAACAACGCCGTACGAATACCCTAATCCAATCGCATCATATGCTAGCAGATAAGCACTAGTTAGCTACCGTACACTGCGCCTTGACGGAGGCCAAACTACCGCAGCACGAATACTAACTAGTACTTATCTGAAATGACGGAGGGCTACGCAGGTTTTTCATAAAAACCATGAGCGTAAAGAACTTGATATCGTTGTAGAATCAAATGAAGTTTTGAAATGGAGTGATTTTGAGGCTTTTCTAGTTTTGCTAAAGGGGTCACTCCCGGTGAAGGGATCGTCGGCCCTTTCCTCGTCGAATGAGGTGCGGGATATATCATATACATCACTGTGCAAAGCAGAAACTATAGAAGCAATCAAAAGCAAACCGAGTGTGTAGCATCTGCCAGTTATTGCTAAAGGAGTCACTCCCGGTGAAGGGATCTCGGTCCTTTCCTCATCGAATAAGGTGCAGGATATATCATATATACCGCTGTGCAAAGCAAGAACTGTAGCTACCTGTTTTATTTTAAAATTCGATTCCACAACATCTTAGGTTTCTTATCTTTCATTAATCACATTAATGAAGTCCCATCATTTAAATACTTAAACATCACAGATAGATATGACGTACACTTATGCCATCCGCATTCGCCTCGATGTCCCCTCGTGCACCGTTAGGTTAGGTAACTAACGACAGAGCAGGGCAGGGCTAGCGCGGGTGTAAAACATAAGTAACGTCTATATAATATATCATATATACTATATACTATATCCATCACAGAATCACAACACAGATATCGCAGCAGAAGAAACATATGAAATATTGGATATACTAGGACGTCCGTGTTTTCAATACGAGCCAGTATAAAACACGGATTCCACGGTCGTGATGAATAGCCAATCCCAGACCCCTAGACCCCTAGGAGAGCGGCAAGCAACCCTGCCAATTCTAGGGTTAGGAGACCCGGACTCGACTCCTCGAATTGGTCTCCCACTGGACCCCAGAACCCGGTTACTTGTGCTCCCCTCCTTGGGTCTATCCTAATACGGAAAAGTAAATAATATACAAAGGGTGACAACTTCCGCTACCTGAAAGTGCCCCAAATAAAAGAATATTACATACAAGTTTTACATGAATGAAAATGAAAAACACTCATCTCACATAAAAACCTCCGGCTATTCGAACACGACGATCCAATATAACATATCCAGCAACACATAACATCACATGTCATCAACGTAAGTATGCATACCCCAATTGTCGTTGACGTATAGCAACGAAACCGGCGATATGAACATACTACACTTACGGTCACAGAAAAGAAAGTGTAAAACTACAACAATTGGAATCCGCAACCCTTTTAGACATCGCATGCCTAACAGATATAAATCCCGCATTTTAGTCTCATTATCGAAAACTCTTTTCAATATCATATGGGACTAAATTGCTAGATTTATAACATTCATTCAGTTATCTCATAACTACTTGTGAATTCCAATTATTGTATCCAATTCCGGACAAATAGAATATATTAAACTTTTCGATCGAACATTCGAACACCCAAGTTTTCCCGACACCGATCAACACATGAAATAGGTTCAAAGACATTCATTTCATGCCTCAGTACCAACGGTCCAGCCGTAGAAGGGTCAAGCCAACGCCTCACATGTGGCACGCCGTACTGCCCCAAACCCGAAGGTTCAAAGGGCAGTTCAAGACGGTCACATAATCGAGTTAAGGTTTGTTGTCTTCTAGAGGGACCATCGCGTTACTTGCACTACTCAGAACGTGTTTAAACCACAGAGAAATCCAACATTTGGAAATCTCCCGACAGGGGAAAAATTGGGTATTTATTTCCGGTCGAACTTTTTAACATATTCTAAAAATTATCCGGAAGTACACAAAGACGAAATTTAATACCCCGATCGAAACACCGAATCCCCAAAGCAACCCCAGAAAATTCAACTCTTGAATAAATTTTAAAAATTCCCAGAAAATCCAACACCAGAAGATATCAGTTACTGTGCAAAAATTAAATAATAATTTAATAAAGCTGCCGCGGATCCGCCGCCTAAGGAGGCTTAGGCCGCGGATCCGCCGCGCTTTAGACTGTTCATGAAGAAATTTTTGAACCGTAATTCATATATTTCCCTGCTGAATTTTTTAGCAATTTTTAATCTGGAAAAATCCCAGAATTTAGAAAAAGTCCAGAGAGCATCTTAAAGTGTGGTTTTCGGGTTCGATCGGGCTTCAAATTGCGTCTAGACTTCGCCTAAGGCTCTAGCTTGGCTCTGATACCACTGTAGGGTTCCTAGGTATCCTAATGAAGTCTCACAAGGCATCGATCATGCCAATTTCAAAAATTATTGGTGCCGAGAAACCCTAACACGGATCGTTTACTAGATGTTTAGGCGAAAAGATAAACTAGTTAACTACTTAACTAGAAGTGAGAAGCTACAACCTTTGTAGATCCGGATTTCCACTTCCTTAGCTCCACGTGGGTGTCCTCTCGCTGTCCATCATGAATCCCGAACCCAATCGTCGGCTTCATCGGAGAAACGGGCGAGCTAGGTCGTCGGCTTCGTGTCAAAGACGATCTACGTCGAGGTTGCACTAGTTCAAGCTCCGACTTCACCAAGTTGTGAAACTTGTGAAGAAAACACCCAAAACAACTTGGCAAGAGGTAGAGGGTGAAGAAATAGGAGGTGGGTTCACTTTAGAATTGGATTTCACTCACTTATGCTCAAGTTGCCATTGATGGCATCTTGTTTTCTCTCTTGAGGAAGAAGGAGATGAAGAAGAAAGAATATGATAAGTATTGTGAAAAAGAATAATAAAATCAAATACTTATCATGTTCTAACCTAGGTTAAGTGTAGAGAATAAACCATGGTCACTTGAGAGGGTTAGGGTTAAGCATGAAGATAAGGATGGTTACAAAAGTCAAAGCTTCATGAAGCTTCAACTTAAAACAAAAAAAAGCCACCATTCTTATCATAATCCTTTTCAAATAAATAAACAAATAAATAAATAAAAAGGCAAAACCCTAATCATCTCTTAACCATGGTTTAATACTTCACACTTAACCTAATGAGCAAGCATCATCAAACATGATACAAAGATGTGCACAAAAATATATCACATATACAACATGTACATCAAGTGAGAAAATCCATTTAAAGTGAACCATTACTAGTTAATGCAATGCAATATATCAAATATATAATTATGCATTAAATCATTAAATCAACATTTGATTCAATGATCCGGTCATGTCGCACATAACCGACTAGAATCCAATGTATCGATTTATCGAATCAATGATTCGATAACTAGGTCATATCGAATATAACCAATCGAAACATATATCGCGAGAATGAAATGCGGTATCACATACACGCATTATTCTCGGTCCTGCACATATCTTATATGCGCTCCTATTTCGTTTCGCTTGAACCAGGAAACCTCTGTGTAGGACTCTAAAGACTCGTCAATACGCCGGTAGCAGATGATGATCATATCAAGCACCCACAAGCCGCAAGCGGTCTGCTAAACGTAACGGCCATCCGGGTATTGAGCGATCAGACGATCGACGAGCTAGCCCGCTCACACTCCTGTGAATCCAACCAGTAACACTTACCGTACAGTCCGGTCTGTTCGTCTGATATGTCGCATATCAAGTCTAGGGGTGGTATACGTCAGACCCCAATAACCGATAAGTCGTGCCGATGTGAGGCTCATAACGGGTCGAGAAACTACTGGTAACACTTACCAGCAAATCTCTGATCAGCCCTGGCCAGGGACTTCCCTGTTACGGCCAATCGTGCACTGCGCAACATCAACTCCCAATACCGGGAGAGACGAAACCCCTCCTATCGCTCATTGCCTCCATGTGACTCGGGACTGTGCCCAAAGACCACCGTTTTGCACGCCCTCATGGACGTGGTAAGGTGGAGATCAAAGCACAGTGGGAATCACACAAGACTCTATGACGATCTCGGGTCTACAGACTAACCTGTACAAGTGTCACCTGAGAACTTCCATCTGACGTGAGGTATAATACTATCTGGGAGTTCTCGGCGAGTCCGTCCAGTGTACTCAGTCTCCACTGGGCACCCGTATACCATCTCTGATGTCAAACACCAATAGATATGGGATCATCCATCGCCCATCATATGGGTCGAGAAGCGTATACGCTAGTCTACACTGGTATATCGATGCCCCGTCTCGATACACCCACGACTAGGGACCTTGAAGGATGTACTTATGGACTACCATGTCCCCACTAGTATGATCTGCATCACAGTCCAGGTAGTCAAGTACATATCCTAAGGGCTTTACCAACATGTAACTATAAGACAGTATAAAGAGACAAGTGTACATGTTAAGATAAAGAGCAACCAGATAGCATACTATCATATCGAGCAAGAAAGTCATCTCTATATATGTCCAAGCATCCAATATAATATACTTCATCTGTACAATACTGGCCTCTAGGGCATACATACAACTAACAGTCCAACCATATAATCAATGTCTGTATGCACGTAAATATCATAAAAGAGTGTGCATGAAAGTATGAGTATATAAATCAATGGTGTCCCTCACGACACATCAAAATCATGGAACCTGGGTGTCCAATATCGACACCCAAAAACATCATGAAACCCGTGTCCAGCATCGACACGTAAATCCTCATATCTCGGGCTCCGTCCGTCCGGATTGGCCCATGGGCTCCGTCAGTCCGGATCGGCCCATATCATCTCTCGACTCCGGTCGGTATCCTCCGGTTATCCTACGAGCCTAAATACTATCACCGGTAGGCAGTAGTCCCTCTGCCAGGCACACGTCTATATACACAACATCCCTTTTTTGCCTCGGGGTACCATACCGGGTCCACCATGTACCCGCAAACGGAATCATCCGCCTCCTCGAATCGGGTTTCACATGTCACTCTCAGAACCGAAAAAACACATGGTGGACGCACTGAAATATCATATCAAGAGAAACCGGGTTTTTAAAACAGTACATACTTTCTTTTGAAATTACCACGATTCTCAAATCCAGAAATCTCATGAAAACAGCATATCTCAATGCGTAAAATCATAAAGCATGATGTATGCGGCATATGATAAAATGTAAGCATATCCGAATATCATGTAACATGGAACAGTAATATGACATATTAAGGGAAAACCGCTCTTTTAAAATGATTCCAGTTTTTAAATATATCATGCGGTTCCCAATTTCTCCAAAGTCAAATGCAACACCGTCTATGTATGTGCAATAAGTATTTATGTAAACATGGATGCACAAAGTTATATGTACGCAAGTATGAGTGTACAATATGTATGTCATGATGCAGCAACCCTACTGTGTAGTGACATAGAAATTATCGATGATGAAGTGTGTGAGCCGGTAAATCTGTGTACGTGTAACATACGTATCATCGATAATGGTGCAGGTGTACTAGCACAGGTATAAGCAATGCAATGAGAATAATATGAATGCAGCATAAGGTAAATCATATGCAAATGCTGACGGGTATACGTAACTATCGTGTAAGTGCACGGCGGCGCCCCGGCCGTCAATCCGACGCCGGAATGCGGAAGCGGTGAATAACTTAAATTTTGCGGACTTTGCAAACCGGCACCACCGCGCACTATCACCCGGGATCGTTACCATTAACTAGTCTAAGCTACTTAACAAGATGGGTTAGAGATATACCGACGATCCAAGTCCTCCGGTCTTCATCTCCACTCCGATCTCCTCGCGGGATCTCCGTCCGTCTCCTCCTCGTCGCCGGAAGTGCACCACATCGCCTACTTTGTTTACGGGCTCCCACCTCAATGCCGAGGCAACTCGGGCACGAAGCCGGCTACTCGACGTGCCCAAGATTCGTTGTAGAATATCTAGAGAAGAAGTCTCATTTGGGGTTTTGGAGCTTTGCCATTTTGGTGGAGGAAGAGAGAGGATTTTTGGAGAGGAACAAGAGAGCTCTTTTCTTTGCACAATATGAACCAAAAATGCCACACCCAAAATGAATCAATCCATCATGCAAGAAAAGTGGCCGGCCCCCCCCCATTTCTCTTGTGTGATTGGAGAGAGGGAAAAGTCAAAGGGGAGGTGACCAAATCAATCAAACAAGAGAGAGAGAGAGGAATGGTTATCATAATAAGTAATGATCACAAGCAAAACCAATACTCATCCAACCATCATCACCAACCTCATCATCAACAACCATGATGACCACTAAAAGTCAAGCTATCATGAAGCTAGAAGTCAAGGTCAATGAGAGGCTATCATGATACAACAATAAGCAAAGAACACCTCCACAAACACTTATTTGCAACAATGCAAATAAGCCCTCCTCCACCAATCTTCGGCCAATGAACGGAACAATGGAAATTGGCCGAAACGGAAAGCAAACTGGCAACTCCAGAAAACTGGTCCCGTAATAAATTACGGGAAAACCCCGATACTGTGCATACACACCCGCATCTGTATTTCGACCGAAATACAAATGCAATGAGACAAAATCTACACTGTACTATACTAGGATCCGGCTTATACCAAAACCGGCTAGTAATATCTGTTCGATCCTGATCCGTGCAATACCGCACGTATCTGATCGAACCCTGCCATATAACCATACGGCCTATAGTACAAACTGTCCGATCCTGATCCGTGCAATACCGCACGTATCTGATCGGACCTTGCCATATCTCCATACGGCCTCTACAACCTTTCGCCCGAAAGCTGAGTAACTGTAAATGTGGTGGACTCTAAAGACTCGTCAATACTATGGCTGTGGATTTAACCACTAGCACGTCAGAGGTATATGCCAATACGTGACGGGCCACCAGCTATTGACCAAAAGGGACGTCGATGAGGAAGCTCACCCCGACACCCAACTGAGCCTGTCAGTGACAATATCCGTGCAGTCCGGTCCGTTCGTCTATGAGTATCGCATGGCGGGCCTAGGGGGTTGGTAAAAGTCAGACCCCCAAAAGCGGTACAAGTCGTGTCGGAGTGTAGCCCAGAACACCCTGAGATACTACTGGAATACCTACCAGTAAATCTCCTTGCCTTGGCCAAGGACTTTGTGTAATGGCTCTCCTAGACACAGCACGACCTCACCCCCAATACCGGGAGAGACGAACCCCTGAAGATACGCTCACTGCCTCCATGTGGCTCGGGACTGTACCCAACTAAAACCTGTTTGCACGACTCCTTTGAGCCGTGGTAGGGTAGTAATCAAAGTACAGTGGGAACTCACACGAGACAAATGACGATCCCCAGGTCGATGAACTAACCTGCACACATGTCACCAGGGAACTGCCATCTGACGTCTGGTATATGACCAACTAGCATGTTCCCGGCGAGTCCTGTCCGGTGTACTCATAACCCAATGAGCACCTGTATACATCTTAGGTGATCCAACTGACACCAGTGGCTTGTGAGACCGGCCACCGCCCCTCGTCGGGGTCTCGACTGTATACACTAGTCTACTAATGGAGTATCGATGCCCAGTCTCGAAACTCCCACGACTAGGGACCTTTTAAGGATAAGCTTATAGACCCCCAGCTCCCACTTATATGATCGCCCTCATACTGCTGGTGGTCAAGCAAGAATCCTAGGGGCTCTATCAACGTGTAATAGCGACGTGTCATGTCACCTAAAGCAGTACACGATGATAAAGGTAAACCAGATAGCATACTATCATCTCGAGTAAGACTGTCCTACCGGGATAGGTCCTCCCTCAATCATTGCAATCACGTACCTGTGATCCAATAATTGACTCTGAGGGCACTATCTCCAACAATCTCCCACTTGCACTCAAGGCTAATTATTGCGATGTCGCATACTCACAGCCCGTGTGATACCGAACATCCAACTCCTCTACTAGTCAGTCTCACAAAGCTCGTTTGCGAAACTATTGCGTTCGAGGAATAGCCTCAGTGAGTGGATCCGCCTGTGGTGTCTCTTTCTATGTCTCTCTATATCTCAAGTTCGCGGAGAAAGCCATCTCCCGAAATGAGCAATACCTGTCTTAGAATGTCTGGATGTCTGATGGGACCTAGCTCATAAAAGAACTCCAAATCCAAACTTCTTAGACTGTATCGTCAACTGAACTTAATCAGTATCCTGCGCGCCATGCCTCCCTCAGTATTGCCTTGGACCACCTGTCCAAAATACTGCCCCTCATCAGAAGGAAAACTATAACTCTGACAACCTCCTTGTCGTCCATGTCACCTTGGAAGCCTGGAATGATAACTGTCTCCTGAATGAGGCTGTCGTTATCATCTCCCTAGAACATCCACTTATGTTCTAAAAACTGCTTCCGACTGTTTCTCCAGGATTGGATTAATGTCAACTTATTGCATCTAGTGCAAGAACAACATCTGGTGTGGTACTTGACATCTCACGATTGACTCAATTGCCTGAGCAAGTGATCTGTCAATCATGCCCGTCCCTCTCCCCTTTAGTCTGTAAGACACCTTTGGAGAGGGTGACTCCATTACCTGCAGGTACACTACCGTGCCAGGAGTCGTCCATCCTAAATACTCTTAGAACGCTGTCAAGTACCCTGATTGGGAAACCACCCAAATCTAGATCTAAGACCATAGATCTAGTAACCAGTATGTCTGATATAAAATCCATTTCCTTTGTGGAGAAACAACTGTGTGACGACCAAAGTATAACCGATTGTAGTATAGGAGTTTCCTTTCCTATTCTGTGTATGTCATCCAGATACCAGGACATCACACCCTACTACCTTCTCAACAGATCCATCCCCTATTCTGATGAAGTCAAACCCATGACTGTCACGTCAGAAATAGATGATCTATCTCCGCTACATCTGCTTTAGTCTATAAATAGACATAAGCTACCTGTCCACCAATGCTTCCGCTGCTCCCACTGACTACGACAACCCTCTGGCAGAGTCATATAGACGTGCACTTCTAAAACTAGTTTAGAACGACGCTATACTCATCCTCCCGCCGGGTCTCGCAGCCTGGAACAACAGCAATGGTAATTGTGGGTAAACAAGAACTTCCCTGTCACCGTCCTTGAGGCCACCGTAGTGCCTCTCGGATGCCTGAAGTTACCCACCTTATCTGCGGAGTGGCCAATGGAATGTCAATCCAGATTGAATCTTTAGGTTCCTTATCAAATCTTCAGTAATCGTTTGTGGTTCTGGAATCACTTCCAGTTCTACCATACTCCCACTACTGTTTTCCTGAAAAAATCCATTTTTAATAAAACTGTGGCGAGTCTAGAACAATATCGCTATTGTTCATCCAGATGGTAGAAAATCAACCCGCGTCATAGCCTGGGTCAACCCACAAACAGCCAATACAGAAACGTGCCTTGAGTTATCCGGAGTCTGGTTTTAAGCATAATCCGGACAACTCCCCGTACCTTAACATCGTTAAGATATGAACTGTTCTATATCCAATATAGAAACAGAGGCACTGATTTAATTGAACCAGATTCAAATCATGCAGCTGTTCCCAGCGCATGTCAACTAAATGGAAGGAGGCCGATCAGCATTACTCAACTTAGGAATACTTCCAATTATGAGTAACCTGAAAGAGAAGCAAGATCTCTTTATCATTACTATCAACTGAATACCATACACAAGTATCTACATCTTCGATCTCTTTGAAGAATCCCGATACTTGCTATACCTGGTTCTCTACTCTATTCAAATACCTATAACTTCTCCAAATTCGGACCCTGTGTTTCCACGAAACACTTGTCTAAAAACTAGAGAAGTCATAAGTAAACCGAATATAGTACGAGGACCAACCCCTCTGTCCTGATGGACCCTGGACATCATACAATACTCTGTACAAGTCCCTTGAGTCTGATAACTCTTTCACTGTGTGTCGTAGGTTGAAAACTGTACTTATGGTTAAGAAGAATTACACCGCTGTTTAATGCTCCTTACCTAACCATCCACTGATATAGGTAAATGTCATCGACATAATATCAAAAGGTATATCTCACTCTATGAAAATAGACGTACAGATATATCAATTTGAAATTGGTGCATAACAGCGGATATTCAAAACCAAATATTTGCCGACCGGCAAACAACCCAGGTGATTTCCTCAAATATCACCGATTACAACGAATCCCGATATAATGAGGATGATCACCCAATTCCCAATAACTTACTCCCACTCATCATCTGTAAAACCATACAGATATGAGAATCAAACCTGGTAAATACATACCCTGGAGCAAGTGTCTAATCGGGAAATCAGTTTCCTTTAACAGTACATAGTGAGACTGAAACATTGAAATGTTTCGATGGGGTATCCTGGTATTCTTAGTAATGCCTCTTCCAGATTCACGACTGTAACCGTATAGTTCTTTGCCACCTCTCCAAATCCCTTCATATGTCTTTAGTCTTTACCTTCTGTACACCCCTTTAGGCCAATTGGTTTTCTTCCTTCCCTACCGTTCGGCACCAGCCTATGGTTTGGAAGAAGACTATCCAATAAGCATAATGGGTGTACTGTCCCAATCCTAGGAACACTCGCAATGAGAGAGGGTGAAGATAAAAGACAACCGAATAAACCTTATTCCTATTTCTCCTGAACCAGAATCCATCCCCGAACTGGAACGAGTTCCTTTCGAGTTCGTATATAACCATACGATGGATTATCCAATAAAATGGGATCTTCGTAGTGATACGGAGTGTCCTGGAGAAATACAAAGGTGATGTGGGAGTGGTAACGAAATATTTGGTTTGGTCGTGAATATCTGTTGCAATTTACTTTGCCCTCCTACTAATCCCTTGCTTTGTCTGAACTTAATACCTTCTGCACACCATCGTTATGCTAATTGGTTTTCTTCATTCCCTACCGGTCGGCACCAGCCTAAGGTTTGGAAGAAGACAATCCAATTTGCGTAATAGGTGTACTACCCCTAAACCAAGGAGTACTCGTAACCTGAGAGAGGGTAAAAGGAAAAGACAACTGAATAATCCTATCCGTTTTCTCCAGAACCGGAAACCATCCTCGAATAAATTCTTTCGAGTTCGTATCTAACCATACGATGGTTTTGTCCAATGGAAGTGGACGTTCGTAGCAATACGGGGTGTCCTGGAGAAAAGGGTAAAAGTAGGAGTGGCAATGAGGTCTGCAACTCTGACAATCCAAAAGCCAGTGTTTAAGAAGGTTCGGTCAACTTGGTCACTGAGTCAAAGTCTTAGGGTCGGGTCAATGGTCGCTGCCAAAGAGAGAGAGAAAAGAAACACTCAGCGTGCACTCTAACCTAGATCAGAATGGTGACAATTTATCTAATCTGGAATCCTCCCACTGTACCTCAAATTCTCCTCCAAACCTGAAAGAAGAATTAGTCGGGGTTACCCGAGGAGTAAACTAACTCATCAGTGGGAATCGGGATCCAACTATCATCGCATGATAACGTGACGGAATCCGCTCACGTCATCACACTCCAGAAGGTATGCACATATCTGGCAAGTTTCAGTACTTTTGAAACTCCCGATGTGATTTCTGCCCCATGCTCTTATGACCTTGACGAAGGTCAACAAATCATAAGTCACATGTCAAGTTCTACCCGTCATTATCCAGGGTTAATCTGAATCCACCCGTACAAACCCTTGACGAAGGTCAACAAGGCTATACGACTGTCCCAAACCAACGCATCTATCTATGCAGCAGAAAGGTAACAGGCAGCTACCATACACTATGCCTTGACGAAGGTCAACAAACATAGCATGAATACTACGTGCTACCCGTCTGAAACGACGGAGGGCTACGAATGGTTTCTGGCGAAAACCTTTAACGTAATGAACTTGATATCGTTGAAGGAACGGATAGCTTTTTGAAAATATAGTGACGAAAACCATTGCTAAAGAGGTCACTCCCGGTGAAGGGATCTCGGCTCTTTCCCCGTAGAATGGGGTGCAGGATATTCCAAATGAATACCGCGATGCAAAGCAAAAGTAATCGGCTATAGTGAAGTTAATGCCCTGACGCAAACTTCTGTCCAAGGGGTCACTCCCGGTGAAGGGATCTCGGCCCTTGCCTCGTCGACTGAGGAGCAGGATATTCTAACTGAATACCACGATGCAAAACAAAAGTAAACGTCCTTGCAATAACAGCTTTTTGAAAAAGTGTTCCAACAACATCAGATTAGGTTTGTTTTTAACTTTGCATTGATCCGAATCAATGCAGTCCCATCAATTGATCACACCAAAAAGAACGAAAATATACTGATGTACGTATATGCCATCCGCATTCGCCACTGGGTCCCGTCATTACCCGTTAGGTTAGCTAACTAACGACAGAGCGGGGACTGGACTAGTGCGGATGCAAAACATATACAACATCTAATAATATATATACCAATATATTATATTCGCTCAAGGCGTGAATAAAATGCAACATCACAGAGAATGAACAGCATCACAGAAACAATACAGATATCTGGGATCCCCGGGTTTCACAGAGCCGCTGAAACCCGACGTTCCCCTGGTCGTGTGGATAGCCTGTGCAATGAAATCCTAGACCCCTACGGGCGCGGCAAGTCACCCGCCAAAACCTGAAGCGAGGCAGCCCCCTTCAGCGCCGTGAATGGACCACCCAGCACTTCACGGAATCCGGCAACTTGGGCACCCCTCCTGGGTCAACCTGTACCCCCTACGAGTGCGGCGAATAGCCCGCCAATCCTAGAGTGAAGCCCCCTCCGTCTCAATGCCATGAGATGCGGGCTTGTTGCCCTCCAGAACCCGGCTATCCGTGCACCCCTCCGCGGGGCAATCCTAGTACAGAAAGTAAAATATACATACACCGGGTACATCGACCGCAACCAGGTCGTGCCCCAAAATAATAATACAATCAGGCAGTGACGGCAGTCCACATGTCGGACGCTCGCCCCGCAATATCAAATGTACATAATACAACCACAACTGTACTAGCATTGCATCCAAGCTATCCCCCACGACCGATCCGCAACATCACAGCAAATACATAGAACATCAACGTGAAAGTCACGTTCGCAAATCCGTCTAACCGGGCTATAGCAGTTAGACCGGATTTACCGATCGAGTGACATTCACGGTCGCAGATATAATGTAAATACTGTGAAAAATGTGTTTAAAATATCCGACCGATCGAATATTAACAAGTGGGCCCCAAAACAAAACTGTAGCAGTTACAGAAAATATGGGCCCAATTTTAATGTTCCAAAACCCCTGAAATAAACTCAGAAGGCATCTGTAAAAATTTGGTGATGTGACGTGCACAGTGCACCGCGGAAGGGCGGCAAGTATGGTGTTTTCGCGGCGGTTCCGCGCTCACACTGTAGCGTTACATCGTCGAATTTTTACAGAACTCTTATATTTTCTCGTACATCAATATTTTACAACCTGAAAAATTTTTGGACACCAAAAAATCTTAACAGAAAACTGATGTGGGTGTATTGGGGTTTTCGGACATTTCGATCGATCGGAACAGAAAAACACATTACACAAAGCTAGACTAAGTTAATGGCGAGGCTCTGATACCACTGTAAGTGCACGGCGGCGCCCCGGCCGTCAATCCGACGCCGGAATGCGGAAGCGGTGAATAACTTAAATTTTGCGGACTTTGCAAACCGGCACCACCGCGCACTATCACCCGGGATCGTTACCATTAACTAGTCTAAGCTACTTAACAAGATGGGTTAGAGATATACCGACGATCCAAGTCCTCCGGTCTTCATCTCCACTCCGATCTCCTCGCGGGATCTCCGTCCGTCTCCTCCTCGTCGCCGGAAGTGCACCACATCGCCTACTTTGTTTACGGGCTCCCACCTCAATGCCGAGGCAACTCGGGCACGAAGCCGGCTACTCGACGTGCCCAAGATTCGTTGTAGAATATCTAGAGAAGAAGTCTCATTTGGGGTTTTGGAGCTTTGCCATTTTGGTGGAGGAAGAGAGAGGATTTTTGGAGAGGAACAAGAGAGCTCTTTTCTTTGCACAATATGAACCAAAAATGCCACACCCAAAATGAATCAATCCATCATGCAAGAAAAGTGGCCGGCCCCCCCCATTTCTCTTGTGTGATTGGAGAGAGGGAAAAGTCAAAGGGGAGGTGACCAAATCAATCAAACAAGAGAGAGAGAGAGGAATGGTTATCATAACAAGTAATGATCACAAGCAAAACCAATACTCATCCAACCATCATCACCAACCTCATCATCAACAACCATGATGACCACTAAAAGTCAAGCTATCATGAAGCTAGAAGTCAAGGTCAATGAGAGGCTATCATGATACAACAATAAGCAAAGAACACCTCCACAAACACTTATTTGCAACAATGCAAATAAGCCCTCCTCCACCAATCTTCGGCCAATGAACGGAACAATGGAAATTGGCCGAAACGGAAAGCAAACTGGCAACTCCAGAAAACTGGTCCCGTAATAAATTACGGGAAAACCCCGATACTGTGCATACACACCCGCATCTGTATTTCGACCGAAATACAAATGCAATGAGACAAAATCTACACTGTACTATACTAGGATCCGGCTTATACCAAAACCGGCTAGTAATATCTGTTCGATCCTGATCCGTGCAATACCGCACGTATCTGATCGAACCCTGCCATATAACCATACGGCCTATAGTACAAACTGTCCGATCCTGATCCGTGCAATACCGCACGTATCTGATCGGACCTTGCCATATCTCCATACGGCCTCTACAACCTTTCGCCCGAAAGCTGAGTAACTGTAAATGTGGTGGACTCTAAAGACTCGTCAATACTATGGCTGTGGATTTAACCACTAGCACGTCAGAGGTATATGCCAATACGTGACGGGCCACCAGCTATTGACCAAAAGGGACGTCGATGAGGAAGCTCACCCCGACACCCAACTGAGCCTGTCAGTGACAATATCCGTGCAGTCCGGTCCGTTCGTCTATGAGTATCGCATGGCGGGCCTAGGGGGTTGGTAAAAGTCAGACCCCCAAAAGCGGTACAAGTCGTGTCGGAGTGTAGCCCAGAACACCCTGAGATACTACTGGAATACCTACCAGTAAATCTCCTTGCCTTGGCCAAGGACTTTGTGTAATGGCTCTCCTAGACACAGCACGACCTCACCCCCAATACCGGGAGAGACGAACCCCTGAAGATACGCTCACTGCCTCCATGTGGCTCGGGACTGTACCCAACTAAAACCTGTTTGCACGACTCCTTTGAGCCGTGGTAGGGTAGTAATCAAAGTACAGTGGGAACTCACACGAGACAAATGACGATCCCCAGGTCGATGAACTAACCTGCACACATGTCACCAGGGAACTGCCATCTGACGTCTGGTATATGACCAACTAGCATGTTCCCGGCGAGTCCTGTCCGGTGTACTCATAACCCAATGAGCACCTGTATACATCTTAGGTGATCCAACTGACACCAGTGGCTTGTGAGACCGGCCACCGCCCCTCGTCGGGGTCTCGACTGTATACACTAGTCTACTAATGGAGTATCGATGCCCAGTCTCGAAACTCCCACGACTAGGGACCTTTTAAGGATAAGCTTATAGACCCCCAGCTCCCACTTATATGATCGCCCTCATACTGCTGGTGGTCAAGCAAGAATCCTAGGGGCTCTATCAACGTGTAATAGCGACGTGTCATGTCACCTAAAGCAGTACACGATGATAAAGGTAAACCAGATAGCATACTATCATCTCGAGTAAGACTGTCCTACCGGGATAGGTCCTCCCTCAATCATTGCAATCACGTACCTGTGATCCAATAATTGACTCTGAGGGCACTATCTCCAACATATCGTATGTCTGAGTCGGTGAATCTATCAATCGGCATCTAGCCTCACAGCATCACGTACGGTATAATCCATCGTACGGCATCCTCTAGTCAAGGGTATGGATCAAATCTCAAGTCAAACTCATCACGTACGGAAAATCATCATACGGCGGCATTAAGCTAATAGGGATCGTATCAACCTATAAGACAATGAGGGTACGGCCTAATATCACGTACGGCCTATCATCCATGATTCACAACATTCTATATATATATATATATATATATATATATACCTATGTCCCAGGTCACATCCATAACGATCTCATATCAGGGGACCGATAAGGTATCCATCATCTCAATCGACTCGCATCCGTATACCAACATATCATCAGATCATCATATTAATCTTATAGTCTTGTCATCGCATTTATATCTCACATCAAGTCGAGTTTACATAAACATTCTATCTCCACTATAAGCATAAGTATTTAATCTAACATACACACCCGAACCATACAAACAGTTTTTGAAAAATGCGAATCGTTGTTTTGAAAGTAGGGCTACGGTGTTTTTAAGGAAAAGATATCATTTGAAAGTCCGTAACATCCCTCAAGGTATCTGTTTAAAGGATGCGTACGATTCTTTAGTTTACAAATATGTATGGTTCGGAAGACACATCTACGTCGACTATCTAGTCCTATAGTATCCTAAACGGCACTATCGTCAAACATCATCCTCAAATACCGTCATCACGTATTAGCCGTATTATATCACTTCTAACTATCCTTAGTTTCTAATATGGTTTCACTAACTATCTGTTAACTCTAACCCTAGTTTCCAAATCTAGGTTTTCTTAACCATAAGCTACAAATCGGTTTCCACCAAAACTTTGCGGGGGTGCTATACGCCATCCACCCGACTTCCCCCGTGGATATAGATCCACTCACCTTAGTCTTCGCTTGCCGAAGTCTATGACGCCATGCTCCGTCGCCTCCGAATCCACACGAAGGTACCTACAATAAAACACATACGCCACGCTATTAAAATCAAGTTCTGAAATCCAAAACGGTACGCGCATTGCTCATAGGTTAGAACCTATGGCCTACACGTACAAAATCAACCAAACACCCGTTGTTATTGATGTGCAAACATCCAACAACCAAATACCAATCCGAATATCAAAACTAAACATTTCAAAATACAGAAAACAAAGCCAAAATCACACCAACGTGCTTCCAAATTTTGACTCAGGCCAAAACTAGGTGCACAAACAAGTATAGGGTGTAGTACAGGGAGTGTATGAGCTACTGTAAAATTCCTAGCACCATAAACCATGAAGTGGCCGATCACCCCCACCCAAAATCCAAGGTCGCCGACCCAGGGGTCTCTGTTTAGGTTCATCATGTCAGAGTGGTCTCCTAGTGACTTAATTTGGTCCATGGTATTTTTGGTTTACTCAAAAATGTCATAGGTTGCTCCAGATACCCTGTTGGTGTAAGTCTACGGTATCGCCCCGGCCGTCAAATTGACGCCAAATGCGGAACAAAAACTTTTATAACTGGCGCTATCGCATACTATAACCCGGATCTGCCATTAACCCTAAACTAACAAACTACAAAGTGGGTAGAAAGGTTATACCGAACGATCCGGTCCTTCGTTCTTTAACCATCATCCCACGCTTCGTTGCGGCTGCTCCGATCTCCTGGCACCTCGTCGAGGTGGTACCACATCTACGGATCTTTAAACGGGCTCCCGCCTCTGAACCGAGGCAACTCGGTCATCAAGTTTGCCAAAAGAGATGACCAAGATTGATGTAGAGAATGAGTAGAACACTTTGTCTCGCTTCATCCAAAGCCATGGACGAACGGTTAATGAAGTAGCCTTTTGGAATCGGGTGATGGAAAAATGAGCTATATGAAATTACATGAAGCCAAACTATCATAAACTTTTTTCCTAAAATGAATCAATCTTCTTCCTCAAGAGGGGCCGGCCAATACATATAGGAGGGAGGTGAGTGTAGGAGCTAGGGTTGGTGACCATAAAGGAAAAGATCAAGAGAAAAAATCCAAGGAAAAACAAAACTGTTAGTTATATGTATGCCCTAGAGGCCATTACTATACATAGGATGTATATTGTAGTGGATGCTTGGACATATATAGGGAGGACTTTCTTGCTCGATATGATAGTATGCTATCTGGTTACTCTTTACCTTAACGTGTATACTGTTTGTCTCTCTGTTACATGTTGGTAAAGCCCTTAGGATGAGTACTTGACTACCTGGACTATGATGCGGATCATACTAGTGGGGACATGGTAGTCCATAAGTACATCCTTCAAAGTCCCTAGTCGTGGGTATATCGAGACGGGGCATCGATATACCAGAGTAGACTAGCGTATACCTTCTCGACCCATACAGATGGGCGATGGATGATCCTATATCCATTGGTGTTTGACATCAGAGATGATATACGGGTGCTCAGTGGAGACTGGGTACACTGGACGGACTCGCCGAGAACTCCCAGATGGTATTATACCTTACGTCAGATGGCAGTTCTCTGTTGACACTGGTACAGAGTAGTCTGTTGACCCGAGATCGTCATAGAGTCTTGTGTGGTTCCCACTGTGCTTTGATTTCCATCTTACCACATCCAAGAGGGCGTGCAAAACGGTGGTTTTTAGGTACAGTCCCGAGTCACATGGAGGCAATGAGCGATAGGAGGGGATTCGTCTCTCCCGGTATAGGGAGTTGATGTTGCGCTGTGTTCGATTGGCTATAACCGGAAATCCCTGGCCAGGGTTGCTGAGATTTACTGGTAAGTGTTACCAGTAGTTTCTCGAACTGTTATAGACCTCATATCGACACGACTTATCGAGCTATTGGGGTCTGACGTTTACCACCCCTAGGCGAGATATGCGACATATCAGACGATCAGACCGGACTGTACGGTAGTGTTACTGGTTGGATTCACTGGATGTGAGCGGGCTTGCTCGTCGATCTTTTGATCGCTCAATACCCGGGTGGCCGTTACGTTTAGCAGACCGCTTGCGGCTTGTGGGTGTTTGATATGATCATCATCTGCTGCCGGCATATTGACGAGTCTTTAGAGTCCTACACAGAGGTTTCCTGGCTCAAGCGAAACGAAATAGGAGCGCATATGAGATATGTGCGGGACCGAGAATAATGCGTGTATGTGATACCGTATTTCATTCTCGTGAAGAATGTGTCGATTGGTTGTATGCGATATAACCTAGTTATCGAATCAAGGATTGATTCGATAAATCGATACATTGAATACTAGTCGGTTATATGCGATATGACCGGATCATTGAATCAAGTGTTGATTTAATGATTTAATTTATAATTATATATTTGATATATTGCTTTGCATTAACTAGTATTGGTTCACTTTAAATGGATTTTCTCACTTGAAGTTCACAAGTTGTATATGAGATATACTTTTGTGCACTTGATTGTATCATGTTTGATGATACATGTTTCCTAGGGTTTTTGTGTAAAGATCAAACCATGGTTACATGATAATGGTTAGGGTTTTTCTTTTCATTTTCTTATTCATTTATTTACTTGTTTATTCATTTTGGAAATGATAAGAAAAGAATGGTGGCTTTATTTGTAGTTTAGTTGAAGCTTCATGAAACTTTGACCTAGTCCACCATTCTTGTCTCTTGCTTAACCCTAACCATCATATCTAACCATGGTCTATTCTCTACACTAAACTAGGGTTAGTAATATGATAAGTATTGTTTTTCCTTTTCATTTTAATAACTTATCATAATATCTTCTTCTTCTTCTTCATCTTCTTCAAAGAAGAAAACCTTGGACCATCAATGGTGATTGATGAAAAAGAGTGAGAAATCCAATTCTAAAGTCTACCCACTTCCTATTTCTTCATCCTCTACCTCTTGGCAAGTAGTATAGGGTGTTTTCTTCACAAGTTTCATGACTTGGTGAAGTGGGAGCTTGATCTAGTGATGCCTCGACGTAGATCATCTTCGGCACGAAGCCGACGACCTTGCCCGCCCATTTCTCCGATGAAGCCGACGCTAGAGCCCGGGATTTGTTATGGACAGCGAGGAGACTTCATTGCGGAGCTATGGAGGCGGAGGACCGGATCTACAAAGGTTGTATTTCCGTTCTTTTAGTTAAATAGTTTACTAGTTCTTTTTCGCCTAGACATCTAGTTAACGATCCGTAGTCTCGGGTTTCTCGGCACCCCTAAAATTTGAAATTGGCATGGTTGATGCCTTGTGAGACCTCTTGAGAGTGCCTAGGAACCCTACAGTGGTATCAGAGTCTAGCTAAAGCCTTAGGCGAAGTCTAGACGGAGTTTGAAGTCCGATCGACCCGAAACCCTAACTCAAAAAATGCTCTCTGTCCTTTTTTCAAAAACGTGGTTTTTTCAACATTAAAAATATGCAGAAAAATCAGCAGGGAAATCTAAGAATCACGGTGCAAAATTTTTTCAATGAACTGTTCATAGTGCGGCGGAACCGCGGCATAAGCCTGGCTTCTGCGGCGGTTCCGCGGCGAAATCATGACGTCATTCTCCACTGTTTGCACAGTAACTCCTATTTTAATATGCTGGATTTTCTGGGAATTTTTAATATTAATTCAAGAGTTGTATTTTCTGGGGTTGTTTTGGGGATTCGAATGTTCGATCGGATTATCAAATTTTGTCTATGTGGCTTTCCGGATAATTTTTGAATATGTTAAAAAGTTCGACCGGATATAAATACCCAATTTTTCCCCTGTCGGGAAATTTCCAAGTGTTGGATTTTTCCGTAGTTTAACGACGTTCTAAGTAGTGCAAGTAACGCGATGGACCCTCTAGAAGACAACAAACCTTAACTCGATTATGTGACCGTCTTGAACTGCCCTTTGAACCTTCGGGTTGGGGGCAGTACGACGTGCCACATGTGAGGCGTTGGCTTGACCCTTCTACGGCTGGACCGTTGGTACTGAGGCACGAACTGAATGTTGTTAGACTTGTTTCATGTGTTGATCTGTATCGGGAAAACTTGGGTGTTCGATCGTTCGATCGGAAAGTTTAACATTTTCTATTTATCCGGAATGTGATACAATAATTGGAATTCACAAGTAGTTATGAGATAACTGAATGAATGTTATAAACATAGCACTTTAGTCTCACTTGAACGGTTGCCACGGAATTTTGATGTGATCAAAAGTCCGTCGCAATCACGTAGCGTACGCGGATACTCGCCGGGTAAACTTAATAGACAGCCTCACTCCATAGCCCCGACCAAGTGACTGTAGGAGAACCCCGTCGCCGAAAGCATCCGCTCGGGTGCTCGCGGCAGCGGTGTTCCGCCTTGGTGCACTTCGTCGACGGCGTCGGGGGTGCGGCCGTCTACTAAAGATTGCGACGAGCATTCGATCAGGATGTCGGGAATCTTGTTGAATTGCCCGACTTGATATTGAAAAGAGTTTTCGATTTTGAGACTAAAATGCGGGGTTTATAATTGTTAGGCATGCGATGTCTAAGGAATTCATTTGGTCAGGCATGCGATGTCTGAGGTGGTTGCGGATTCCAACTGTTGTAGTTTTACACTTTCTTTTCTGTGACCGTAAGTGTAATATGTGATATCGCCGGTTTCGTTGCTATATGTCAACGACAATTGGGATGCGCATATTTACTTACGTTGATGACATGTGATGTTATGTGTTGCTGGATATGTTATATTGGATCGTCGTGTTTGAATAGCCGGGGGTTTTTATGTGAGATGAGAGTTTTTCATTTTCATTCATGTAAAAACTTGTATGTAATATTCTTTTATTGGGGCACTTCCAGTTTGCGGAAGATGTCACCCTTGTATATTATTTACTTTTCCGCATTAGGTAGACCTAAGGCGGGGAGCACAAGTAACCGGGTTCTAGGGTCCAGTGGGAGACCATCTCGAGGAGTCAAGACCGGGTCTCCTAACCCTAGAATTGGCAGTGTTACTTGCCGCTCTCGTAGGGGTCTAGGGATGTGGGTTTGGCTATTCATCACGACCGTGGAATCCGTGTTTTATACTGGCTCGTATTGAAAACACGGACGTCCTAGTATATCCAATATTTCATATGTTTCTTCTGCTGTGATATCTGTGATGTGATCATGTGATGTTCTGTGATAGATACAGTATATAGTATATATGATATATTATATAGACGTTACTTATGTTTTACACCCGCGCTAGCCCTGCCCCGCTCTGCCGTTAGTTACCTAACCTAACGGTGCACGAGAGGACATCGAGGCGAATGCGGATGGCATAAGTGTACGTCGTATTTATCTGTGTTGTTTAGGTAATTTAAATGATGGGACTTCATTAATGAGATTAATGAAATAAAAGAAACCTAATGATGTTGTTGAATCGAATTTCAAAATAAAACAGGTAGCTACAGTTCTTGCTTTGCATAGCGGTATATGTGATATATCCTGCACCTTATTCGATGAGGAAAGGACCGAGATCCCTTCACCGGGAGTGACTCCTTTAGCAATAACTGGCAGATGCTACACACTCGGTTTGTCTTTTGATTGCTTTTAAGAGTTTTTGCTTTGCACAGTGATATATATGATATATCCCGCACCTTATTCGATGAGGAAAGGACCAACGATCCCTTCACCGGGAGTGACTCCTTTAGCAAAACTAGAAAAGCTTCAAAAACACTCCATTTTTAAAATCATTTGATTCTACAACGATATCAAGTTCATTACGCAATAGGTTTTCAGAAAAACCTGTCGTAGCCTTCCGTCATTTCAGATAAGTGGTAGTTAGTATTCGTGCTACGTTTGTTGACCTCCATCAAGGCGTAGTGTGCGGTAGCTAACTAGTATTTATCTGCTTATGCATATGATGCAGATTGGATTAGGGTAGTCGTGCGGCCTTGCTGACCTCCGTCAAGGGTCGTGCGGGTGGGTTTAATTCGATCAAGAAATGACGGGTTGAACTTGACTAGTAGCCTATGGTTTGTTGACCTCCGTCAAGGTCATAGGGTGCTAGGGGCAAAATATTATCGGGAATTTCAAGTGTTGAAATTTGCAATGAGATTGCATACCTTCTATGAGATAGTTGGATCCCGATACCCGCTGCGAGTAATTGTTACTCCTGGGAGAGTTTTACACATTACAATTAACCGATCAAGTAGGTGTCTAGAAAGGTGTTAACGAGGTTACGCCTCTGGGAAAACGAGGTTTACATTAATTAGGTTCGTGCGAAAGCACGGGGGACCTCCCTCAAAGTACCGACACTGGCCTGGCTGAAAGATTGGCGAACTTGTAGTGTGTAATTAATCCCGGCTAGTCTTTCCTTTTAAGGTTTGAAGGAAGATTTGATAAAAGCAGTGGGAGCCATCCTGATTAGATAAAATAATAACCAATCTATTCTTGCAAGAGCGCACGCTGAGTGTTTTCTTCTTTCTCTCTCCTGGCAGCGACCATATCACGCCTTAATCAAGATAATAATACGGATTATTGACCGAACCCACTTGTTATACTGAGCTGGGGAACGTTGGTCCCGCTCCAACTTATAATTGTTATAAGACAGAGCAGGAAATTGGGGATTACCAGAATTCCCGTGCCGCTCAAACGAAGAAAGTGCATATGATGCATCTTCTTCGGGTGTGTTCGTTACATAGAATTGTTTCTCTGTATCCTCTACGTCCTGGGTATGTGATACCAGATCAGGATCCCAGATATGTAATCTGTTACATAGGGCTACAGAAAGGTAGAAAACTGAGAACGGGTGATAAGTTTCATGAGGCAGAAAATGGGGCAAGTGTTGCAGCCAAGTCTGTTGGTCACTGTCACCCTGTATACCAATACATTGATTCTGAACAAATGTTATTAGATACCGAACCTGATATGCAAAATCATATCAGTCTCTTTATTAGTAAAGAAATGATATAATTTTGTACTGTTGGATAATGTTTTGAACATTTCCTATATCAAAAGTTGATCGGTTCAGGCACGTTATCTAAAAGCGTTGATGTTCTAAATCAAACTACAGTTCTTTAGTATACGGAACACACACAAGAGGAAGAGTTCAGAAATGAACGAATCCTTCTTGAGGCATTGTAGACTAGGTCATATCAATGTGACCAGACTAGCTGAAGTTACATTTAGATGCATATTTAAATCGGTTTGAATTTACATCTCATGAAACTTGTCAGTCATGTCACAAAGATACGATGACCATAGCTCTGTTTACTGGAAGCAGAGAAAGAGTTAGTAAACTCTTGGGATGATACATGTTGATGTATGTAAGGTCCCCTGTCTACACATGCCAAGACCGGTTCTTTGTACTTCATTACATTCTCTGATGATCTTTCGAGATTCAGACCTATGTTCCTGTTGAAACACAAGTCCGATCCTTTTGAGATATTCACAGAATATAAGTTAGAAGTAGAGAACCAAATACGGGTAAAAGTATTATGTCCTATGATGAGATCAAGGAGGAGAATACTTGAGCACGGAATTCCTGGACTTTTCTAAAGGAGAATGAGATTCTCTCTCAGTATTACTCCTCCGAATACACCATAGCACGATGGTATATCGGGGCGGAGCAATAGCACCCTATGAGATATGGTGTGCTCTATGATGAGTACTACTGAGTTTCCTATTTCCTTTTTGGGAGTTATGCACTTGAGAAGCTGCATACCTATTGAATAGGGTTCAAATCAAATCACTGCCTACCACTTCATATAAGATATGGAAAGGGAAGAGCCTATATCTTAAGTTAGTTAAGATTTGGGGTTGTTCGGCCTATGTCTAAAAGCAAAATCCGGACAAGCTCGAGGCAGGGTCAGTTATGAAGAGCTGGAAAGGTTCCAGCTATACAAACTGCAGCAAATGATTTGATAGAGCCAAAGGATTCAGTAGATTCCAACGAACCTCAGCCTCTCCGCCAATCTAGTAGGGTTCCTCACCCACCTGAGAGATACTTCGGTTTCTCTATGACAGTGCGAGCGAGGATTGCATCATGAGATGACGACCCAACTAGTTTTGAGCTGGCCATCAGGAGTGTGACTCTGTAAGAATGGCTGGATGCTTATCGATCTGAGATGGAATCCTTATACACCAACAAAGTATGGACTTTAGTTGCTATATCTGAAGGGTTAAATCCCCATCAGGAGCAAGTATATCTTGAGAAGATTACTTGGTGTAGATGGAAAAGTTGAGATTTTCAAAGCTAGACTTGTTAAAGGTTTTCGTCATTGACCAAGCGTGGACAATGATGAAACCTTTTTCCAGTGGCTATGCTTAAGTCCATCCAGATCCTACTTGCCACGGCTACATACCATGACTACGATATCTGGTGGTTGGGTGTCATGACTGCTTTTCTAAATAATGTTTTAGAAGAGGGAGTCTATAAGTACACAGCCAGAGAGCCTCGTAGACAGTGGGAGCAGCGGAAACGTGTGCAAGATGCTTTATAGGATAAAGCAGGCATCGCGGAGTTGGAACATCTGTTTTGATGAAGTAGTCAAAGAAGTTGACATCATCAAAATGGTAGATGAACCTTGTATAAACAGAAAGGTAGTAGGGAGTATGGTGACGATCCCCGTAGAGTACGTGGATGACATACTCTTGATAGGGAAAGAGTTTCCTATGCTACGCTCGATCAATCTCCGCTTATCACAATGATTCTCCACATAGGATCAAAGTGATACCTCCTAAATCCTGGGTTTTTGGATCTATGAGATAGATCTAAATGGATGTTAGGATTCTCACTAGTTGTAGTGAGAAGGTATCAACCGATCCTGGGGAGAATCACTGGAAGGGTTCCAGGGTGATAAAGACGACTGAATGTCAGTCACAGGCATTGTCTTTACCCTCAGTGAAGGCACGGTATGTTGGAAGAGTTCCAAGCTAGATACCGTGACATACTAGACGATAAAGGCAGGATACATCGCTACTTAAGATGCTACCGAAGAGGCTGTTTGGGTGTATATTGGTTCATGAGATGAACTATGTTCCTCCCATTGTGTGACAATGGAGTTGTGTCTTATGCCAAGGAACGCCGGTCCCATCAGTGATCCAGACATATTCTAAGGCAGTGTCACCTGATCATGGAGATGGTTGATCTCCAGGCTGATCGAGGTTAGGAGAGTAGACTCAGAGGACAACACGGCGGATCCAATCACAAAGGCCTTTTCCCAGAGAGAGACTTTTATGGGATGGTTGAGTATGAGATACTACAACCACTGCTATCAGATGGCCCTAGTGCAAGTGGGAGATTGTTAGTTATATGTATGCCCTAGAGACCATTACTATACATAGGATGTATATTGTAGTGGATGCTTGGACATATATAGGGAGGACTTTCTTGCTCGACATGATAGTATGCTATCTGGTTACTCTTTACCTTAACGTGTATACTGTTTGTCTCTCTGTTACATGTTGGTAAAGCCCTTAGGATGAGTACTTGACTACCTGGACTATGATGCGGATCATACTAGTGGGGACATGGTAGTCCATAAGTACATCCTTCAAAGTCCCTAGTCGTGGGTATATCGAGACGGGGCATCGATATACCAGAGTAGACTAGCGTATACCTTCTCGACCCATACAGATGGGCGATGGATGATCCTATATCCATTGGTGTTTGACATCAGAGATAATATACGGGTGCTCAGTGGAGACTGGGTACACTGGACGGACTCGCCGAGAACTCCCAGATGGTATTATACTTTACGTCAGATGGCAGTTCCCTGGTGATACTGGTACAGAGTAGTCTGTTGACCCGAGATCGTTATAGAGTCTTGTGTGGTTCCCACTGTGCTTTGATTTCCATCTTACCACGTCCAAGAGGGCATGCAAAACAGTGGTTTTTAGGTACAGTCCCGAGTCACATGGAGGCAATGAGCGATAGGAGGGGATTCGTCTCTCCCGGTATAGGGAGTTGATGTTGCGCTGTGTTCGATTGGCTATAACCAGAAATCCCTGGCCAGGGTGGCTGAGATTTACTGGTAAGTGTTACCAGTAGTTTCTCGAACTGTTATAGACCTCATATCGACACGACTTATTGAGCTATTGGGGTCTGACGTTTACCACCCCTAGGCGAGATATGCGATATATCAGACGATCAGACCGGACTGTACGGTAGTGTTACTGGTTGGATTCACTGGAGTGTGAGCGGGCTTGCTCGTCGATCTTCTGATCGCTCAATACCCGGGTGGCCGTTACATTTAGCAGACCGCTTGCGGCTTGTGGGTGTTTGATATGATCATCATCTGCTGCCGGCGTATTGACGAGTCTTTAGAGTCCAACACAGAGGTTTCCTGGCTCAAGCGAAACGAAATAGGAGCGCATATGAGATATGTGCGGGACCGAGAATAATGCGTGTATGTGATACCGTATTTCATTCTCGCGAAGAATGTGTCGATTGGTTGTATGCGATATAACCTAGTTATCGAATCAAGGATTGATTCGATAAATCGATACATTGAATACTAGTCGGTTATATGCGATATGACCGGATCATTGAATCAAGTGTTGATTTAATGATTTAATGTATAATTATATATTTGATATATTACTTTGCATTAACTAGTATTGGTTCACTTTAAATGGATTTTCTCACTTGAAGTTCACAAGTTGTATATGAGATATACTTTTGTGCACTTGATTGTATCATGTTTGATGATACATGTTTCCTAGGGTTTTTGTGTAAAGATCAAACCATGGTTACATGATAATGGTTAGGGTTTTGCTTTTCATTTTCTTATTCATTTATTTACTTGTTTATTCATTTTGGAAATGATAAGAAAAGAATGGTGGCTTTATTTGTAGTTTAGTTGAAGCTTCATGAAACTTTGACCTAGTCCACCATTCTTGTCTCTTGCTTAACCCTAACCATCATATCTAACCATGGTCTATTCTCTACACTAAACTAGGGTTAGTATTATGATAAGTATTGTTTTTCCTTTTCATTTTAATAACTTATCATAATATCATCTTCTTCTTCTTCATCTTCTTCAAAGAAGAAAACCTTGGACCATCAATGGTGATTGATGAAAAAGAGTGAGAAATCCAATTCTAAAGTCTACCCACTTCCTATTTCTTCATCCTCTACCTCTTGCCAAGTAGTATAGGGTGTTTTCTATACAAGTTTCATGACTTGGTGAAGTGGGAGCTTGATCTAGTGATGCCTCGACGTAGATCATCTTCGGCACGAAGCTGACGACCTTGCCCGCCCATTTCTCCGATAAAGCCGACGCTAGAGCTCGGGATTTGTTATGGACAGCGAGGAGACTTCATTGCGGAGCTATGGAGGTGGAGGACCGGATCTACAAAGGTTGTATTTCCGTTCTTTTAGTTAAATAGTTTACTAGTTCTTTTTCGCCTAGACATCTAGTTAACGATCCGTAGTCTAGGGTTTCTCGGCATCCCTAAAATTTGAAATTGGCATGGTTGATGCCTTGTGAGACCTCTTGAGAGTGCCTTGGAACCCTACAAAAACCACATTAATGCAAATGGTGACTCAATTAACCTAGTCATCCATTCATTAATGCATACAATGAATCAAAACCTAGTCACCAAATCTAGAACATTCCACACTCATGACTCACCTCATGACTCACCCAAGTGAAGAGAAGATATATCCGTATTAAACCGAATGTTTAATACGGGTAGAAAACTGGAAACTGGCAACTTCCAAAAGCGGTCCCGAAACGAATTTCAGGATAACTCCGTAACAGTATAAACATACCCGCATTTGTATTACGACCGAATACAAACGCAACTGAGACAAAGATATTATATCTACACAGTATAATACTCGGATCCGGCTTAAACCAAAGCCCACCAGTATTATCTGCCCGAAATATGACACGTGCGTAAACACACGTGCATTTTCCGAACCCTGCCATAAAACCATACGGCCTCTACAACGTTTCGCCCGAACTTGGGAAACTATCTGTGGGGGACTCTAATGACTCGTTAGTACCCTGGCAGTAGCTTTAACCACAAGCCGTCAGCGGCACTAGCTGTGCGTAACGGCTGCCCATGTACTGACCTCAAGGGAGGCTGATGAGCGAACTCATCCGGAAACCCTACTGAGCCTAACGGTGACAATGTATATACAGTCCGGTCCGTTCGTTTATGAGTATCGCATATCGGGCCTAGGGGGCTGGTAACGTCAGACCCCCAAAAGCGGTATAAGTCGTGTCGGAGACAAGCCCTGAACACCCTGAGAAACTACCGGAGTACCTACCAGTAATTCTCACCTGCCTTGGCCAAGGACTTGGTGTAATGGCTTTCCTAGACACAGCGCGATCTCCACCCCCAATACCGGGAGAGACGAATCCCCTGCCGATCCGCTCACTTGCCTCCATGTGGCTCGGGACTGTACCCAAAAAATACCTGTTTGCACGACTCTTTTGAGCCGTGGTAGGGTAGAAATCAAACCAACTGACACCAGTGGCTTGTGAGACCGGCCACCGCCTATACACTAGTCTACTCCGAAGTATCGATGCCCTGTCTCGAAACTCCTACGACTAAGGACCACAATTAAGGATGTGCTTATATACTACCCAACTCTCACGTATATGATCGCCATCATACTGTTAGTAGTTAAGCAAGATCCTAAAGGCTCTATCAACGTGTAACAGTGATCAGTCAGCTGAACCTGTACATGACTGATAAAGGCAAACCAGATAGCATACTATCATCTCGAGTAAGACTGTCCTACCGGTATAGGTCCTCCTCAATCATTGCAATCACGTACCTGCGATCCAATAATTGACTTTGAGGGCACTATATCCAACAATCTCCCATTTGCACTTAAGGCTAATTATTGCGATGTCGCATACTCACAGCCCGTGTGATACCGAACATCCAACTCCTCTACTAATCGGTTTCACAAAGCCCGTTTGTAAAACTCTTGTGTTCGAGAAATAGCCTCAGTGAGTGGATCCACCCTGATGTTTCTTTCTATATCTCTCTTAATCTCAAGTTCGCGAAGAAAGCCATCTCCCGAATCGAGTAATACCTGTCTTAGAATATGTCTGGATATCTGATGGGACCTAATTCATAAATGAACTCCAAATCCAAACTTCTTAGACTGTATCGTCATCTGAACCTAATCAGTATCCCGCACCATGCCTCCCACAGTATCCTCTTGGACCACTTTTCCATAATACTGCCCCCTTTGTCAGAGGCAAAACTATAACTCTGACAATCACTCTGTCATCCATGTCACCTTTGAAGCCTGGAATGATAACCGTCTCCAAAGGAGGCTACCGTCATCAAATACGTAGAACATCCACTTATGTTCTAAAACTACTTTCTTATGTTTCTCCAGGATTAGATTAATACAAACTTATCGCATCTAGTGCAAAAACAACATTTGGTGTGGTACTTGACATCTCACGATTGACTCAATTTCCTAAGCAAGTGATCTGCCAATCATGCACATCCCTCTCTCCTTTAGTCTGTAAGACACCTTTAGAGAGTGTGACTCCATCACCTGCAGGTACATCTATTCTAAGTACCCACATTGGGAAACTGCCCAAATCTAGATCTAAAACCATAGATCTAGAAACCAGAATGTCTGATATTATATCCATATCTTTTCTGGAGAAACAACTGTGTGAAGACCACAGTACAACCGATCGTAGTATAGGAATTTTACTTCCTACTCTGTTATGTCATCCAAATACCAGGACATCACACCCTACTACCTTCTTAACAGATCCATTCCCTATTTTGATGAAGTCAAACCCATGACTGTCACATCAAAATTAGATGATCTATCTCCACTATATCTGCTTAAGTTTATAAATAAACATAAGCTACTTGCCCACTATGCTTCCGCTGCTCCCACTGACCACAACAACCCTCTGGCAGAATAATATACACGTGCACTTCTAAAGCTAGTTTAGAACGACGCTATACTTAACCTCCTACCGGGTCTCATAGTCTGGAACAACAGTAGTGTCAAGTCTGGGTAAACAGGAACCTCCCTGTCACCGTCCCTGAGGCTACCGGAGTACCTCTCGGGTGTCTGAGGTTACCCACCATATCTGCGGAGTGGCTAAAGGAATGTCAAACCTGATTGAATCTTTAGGTCCTATTAAATTTTCCGTAATCGTTTACGGTTCTGGAATCACTTCCAGTTTTACCATACTCCCACTACTGTTTTCTGAAAAAATCCATTTTACTAAAACTGTGGCGAGTCAAGAACAATATCACTATTGATCTTCCAGATGGTAGAAAGTCAACCCTCGACATAGCCCAGGTCAACCCACAAACCGCCATTACAGAAACGTGCCCTGAGTTATCCAGAGTCTGGTTTTAAGCATAAGCCGGACAACTCCCCGTACCTTAACATCGTTAAGATATGAACCATTCTATATCCAATATAGAAACTTTGGCACTTATTTAATTGGAACCAGATTCTAATCATGCAGCTGTCTCCAGCGCATATCAACTTTAATGGAGAGAGACTAATCAGCATTACTCAACTTAGGAATCCATCCAATTATGAGTAACCTGAAAGAGAAACAAGTTTCTCAAAACCATTACTATCAACTGAATACCAATCACAAGTATCTACATCTTCGATCTCTTTGATGAATCCCGATACCTGTGACATCTGGTTCTCTACTTTATTCTTATACCCACAACTTCTCAAAACTTAGACCTTGTATTTCTGCGAAACACTTGTCTAAAAACTAGAGAAGTCATAAATAAACAGAACATAGTACGAGGACCAACCACTTTGTCCTGATGGACACTGGACAACATACAATACTCTGTATAAGTCCGCTGAGTTGAATAACTCAAAACCTGTGCATCGTAGGTTGAAAACTGTACTTATGGTTGAGAACTATTCTGTTGTTCAATGCTCCTTACCCAATCGTCAACTGATGTAGGTAAATGTCATCGACATAATATCAAAAAGTTATATCTCACTTTATAAAAATAAAGGTACAGATATATCATTTTGAAATTGGTGCACAACAACGGATACTCAAAACCAAATACATGCCTGCCGGCAATAACCCAGGCGACTTCCTCAAATATCACCAATTACAACGAATTCCGATATAATGAGGATGATCACCTAATTCCCAATAACTCACTCCCACTCATCATCTGTAAAATCATACAGATGTGAGAATCATACCTGGTAAATACATACCCTGGAGTAAGTATCTAATCGGGAAAACAGTTTTCCTTTAACAATGCACTGAAACATGAAAATGTTTCGTAGGGGTACCCTGGTATTCCTAGCAATGCCTCTTCCATAATCCAATTCATGACTATAACCGTATATTTCATTGGCATCTCTCCAAATCCCTTTATTTGTCTTTAGTCGTTACCTTCTGTATACCATCGTTAGGCTAAATGGTTTTCTTCCTTCCCTACCGTTCGACACCAGCCTATGGTTTGGAAGAAGACTATCCAGTAAGCATAATAGGTGTACCCTCCTAAACCAAGGAGTACTCGTAACTTGAGAGAAGGTGATGATAAAAGACAACTGAATAATACCTTATTCTATTTCTCCCGAACTGGGGAAAAAAGCAAAGGTGAAATAGGAGTGGCGATGAAGTACGCGGTTTGGTCGTGAATGATAACAATCGCAATTTACTTTGCCTTCTTTCTAATCCCTTTATTTTGTCTTTAGTTATTACGTTCTGTACACCCTACTTAGGCTAATTGGTTTTCTTTATTCCCTACCTTTCGGCACCTGCCTATGGTTTGGAAGAATACTATCCAATAAGCGTAATAGGTGTACTCTCCTAAACCAAGGAGCCCTCGCAACCTAAGAGAAGGTGATAATAAAAGTCAACTGAATAAACCAATTCTATTTCTCCAGAACCTGGATCCATCCTCGAAGAAGTCCCTTCGAGTTCGTATATAACCATACGATGGATCTATCCAATGGAAGTGGATGTCCATAGTAATACGGGGTGTTCTGAGAAATGCAAAGGGTAAAAGAAGGAGTAGCAATGACTTATGCAACTCGGACAATCCAAAAGCCAGTATTTCAAGAAGGTTC